>CM070548.1:2807611-3030786 GCA_036346405.1 Phyllostachys edulis
GTGGATACGTCTTTAACACACGTCTAATCTAGAGCAGAGGTTAAACCCCACAGAGCGTGGTCACACGATTTGACCATTGAACACACCCACATGTGTGTACACTATTTCTAAAGAAATAAACACCCGAAAGATGAGGCAACCTAGGATCGATCCCAGGTCGGCTGAACGCACACCTGTGACGCGAGCCAACCGATCAAGCGCTCCTCGAAAGTGCTTTAGTTGGCTAGAGCCTCGATTGCATGGGCTAGAATAGGTCGAAATCCTGCCTGGTCCGACCACCCAAACGAGCCTTATACGGGTTGGAATTGCAGACCCATTTAGCTATATATAGAGAGGCAAGAGGGAACCTGATCCAGCCCAGTCAAGTAGTATGAGGAAAGTCTTTTGTGACTTTACTTAAAAACATGATAACATATATGTGTGTTGCTGTATCTGAGCAGACATAAGATACTGAGTCTTTTATTCGACATTTTAGCGATTAGTTTCTCTATATTTATTTTGATTACATTCGCACTGTCTAACCTTAGTCTATAAATACATAAAAAGAAAATAATTTTCATCTGATCGACCGAAGACTTGCAAATCAAATATGTGATAGAGAATCGAGTATCCGTTATCATCCGTGTGCCACTCGGAAAAAAAACCGGATGGACGAATCCGCTCCGATCGCACCTATATCCTCGACTCCAACCCTCTCGGCCACCGTCGCACGCCGCCTCCTCCCACTCTGGCGAAGCGAAGGCGGCTGGCGATCCTATTGCTCGTCGGTTAGTATTCTCCTCTTCCTCCTCTTCTTATCCCCCCTGCTCTCCTCGCTCCTCATGGGGTTTGTTCGCCGTCTCATGTTGTTTTCGCAGGCCTTCGCCTCCGAGGAGGGAGAAGACCTAGCCGCCGCGTTTGAGGAGGCGGTCTCGAAGATTAAGAATCATCTTGGGCGCATCGGTGACCAGTGAGGTCTTTGCAGCCAAAATTGCATCGACCATAGCAACTCAGGTGAGCTTCACCTTTAATCTTTTCGCAACAACCACCATTCATGCTGGTGCTGCTCTAAGAGTCTTGCAGAGGAATAATTTACCTTTCTTTAGATTTCTGCTGGTTTTAGACTTTCTTGTTGGTTGTGTGTACCTACAGTCAGAGCTGATGCTGGCTACGGGTCTATAATCCTAGTTGATCTGATGGAAATTTTACTGGACTGATTTTGGTGATGGGAAATCCTTGTAATGGTATATTGTAGTACTTGATTTTAGCATCTTGGTACTGTTTGCTCATTGATCATCATCTTTACCATCGTCGGTGATTGTTCTGTAAATTTTGCCCAAGGGGCTCGGTGATCAGAACTACTTTTTTCCTGCACTTTTGTAACTCCTAGCTAGAAGAAGCCTAGAACTGCTATCCCCAGTATTGTGTTTTGTAATGTCTGCATATCGCGTTAAAGAATGCAAAGATAAATGCTCCATTGATGTGTTTCTATCATGTTTTTCCTCCTCTTCAATGCACGCATTGACATATCATGATTCTTGCAGCCTTGCTGGTCAGAGCTTGATGAAGTGAGGCACTTGTGGTTGGGCTCACCTCACTTCAACCAATTTGGCTTTCACGGCAAAGATGGTGCTGTCCCGTCACATTGTCTGCAACACGCTGGTAAACCTTCATGGGAAGCTGTGTCCGGACCCGGTGTGCACGTTGGTGCAGTACATTGCTCGCCACCCGGTGTTGGTGCGCGTGCCGAGCGAGGGGATCTGGCTGGTCGGTGAGACGCTTGGGAGGTGATTCTCCACCGCCAGCGAGCCAGGAATGGAGCTCATCTCGTCTCTGACCACTGCCCTGCACGAGTTCCACATGGCCGGCTTCTGCTTCTCCAGCTTCGATGAGTCCAACCTGGTGGTCTCCGAGAACACCCGAGAGATGTTGTTCATGCCCGTCGAGTCCAAGAAGGTCAAGCGGCCGGTGGACCTTCCCCCTAATGTGTTTCTGACCCCGGGGTGTCGGTGTCCCTCGACCCTGGGAAGCTCAAGTTCAGGGACGTGGAATTCCAGCGGAGCACCCCCGCTGGAATCCAAGCCAACTACCACGACGTGCACTCCTTCATCACCAAGAGCCTCTTCCAAGGAGAAGTCCCTGTCCCTGACGACATCAAGCACCTACTCTGGCTCATGGAGTCTCCTGAGCTAGCAACCATGGGGTGCCTCGTCACCAGGCACCCGTCGCTGGTGTGCTTGGGACTCCGGTGAGGGCTCGTGATGACCTACATCCCATACATTTGTGAGTTACTGACATTTGACGACCCCGCTGCCGAGGCGACCATTCTGGAAGGGCTACCATACCTCGACGACTGGGTCGAGAGGGCGAAGAGGAGCAAGCTCCTAGAGGTCTTCTTCAACCACCGCCGCGACAAGTACCGTGCAAATGCACTCGGGCTTCTTGACTTCTACTACGGCGTTTCAATTAACAAGGCGGAATGGTGTCGCTCTCGCTGGTTCAAGCCTTATGGGGGCTACACGCCTGATGAGTGATGAGGCTGAGGTGGTGACCTCGGTGACATATCCTGAGTTGATGCCCAAGGTCCAGGAGGGACTCTTTAAAGCTAACCATCCCAGGAAGGCTTACGAGTCATGACTCAGCGGTGTTGCTTCCATTGATGATGATTGTTACATATAGTGCCGCATCTAGCAGTGTGGTCAAACTCATCGTTTCGTTGTCCCTGGAGCTAGCTCTCTTCCATGCCTGGTTGTGCTTAGGTTTTTGTGTATGATATTATTACCTTTCGGCCTCTTGAACTTTACAAGCCTGGAAGCTAGGTTCAGATGTTGCCCCTTGTACATACGACGCTCCATGGTATTTTGGTTAGCTTGAAACCTACTTACGAACCTTTCAGATTTCAAGGAATGTCAGCTATGAACATTTCAGATTGTCCCTTGTGTACTCCCTCTGTTGGTGAACTTTGGAAGATTTAGATGTAAAGCTGGAATGGATCAACCGTAATACTCATTGATCTCAAGTATACAATTTATACATGTACAAGAGAACGTTAGTGCAACTAACTATCCTAGAATCCGGCGTAGCATGGCGAGCATTGCGGCACGCAGAGACTAGTTCGCTAACACCCCCCCTCAGTCCCTGCTGGAGGCTTTCCAACGCAGAGACTGTCTCGGAAGTCATTGAACAAAGATGACGGCAATCCCTTCGTGAAGATGTCCGCGAACTGGCGCGCCGCATCTGCGCAGACCCGTAGTTCGCCGAAGCGCCACCTTTTCTCGAACGAAATGAACGTCAAGCTCGATGTGTTTTGTCCGCCGATGATGGACAGGATTTCGCGCCATGTACACTGAAGACACGTTGTCACAGTACGCAATCGTGGCACCCTGAACACTGCAGTGCAGCTCGCCGAGAAGATGCCGGAGCCAGGAGCACTCCGCGACGGCGTTCGCCACGCCTCGGTATTCAGCCTCCGCGCTGGACCGAGACACGGTTGTTTGTCGTTTGGAGCTCCAGGACACGAGCGAATCGCCGAGGAACACCGCGAACCCGGACGCCGATCGCCAAGGTCCGCAACCCGCCCGATCAGCGTCGGTGTCGCCGTTAGCGAAGCGTTGAGTTCGGTGAAGACGGCCCGAGGCTTGTTGTTCCCTTGATGTAGCGCAGATCCTCTTGAGCGAAGGTCGGTGGGCGTCGCGGGCGCGTGCGTGTGTAAGCACACTTGTTGGACGGCGTACGCTATATCCGGCCGAGTAAGCGTCGATATCGAGCACCTCGCCATGCTCTGTGCATCAGACGGGCGAGTCGGAGATGAGTGTGCCGTCGTTGTCAGATGTCTTCGGTTGGACTTCAGCCGGTGTGCCAACGGCCTTGCAGTTGCGCATGCCGGCACGGTCGAGTACGTCCTGGGCATACTTCCCTTGTGACAGAAAGAAACCACCCTCGTCACGTTGAACGTCGATGCCAAGGAAGAACATGAGGGGTCCCAAGTCCTTGATGGCGAAGGCGAGCTTCAGCTTGTCGATGATGTGTTGAAGGAGCCGTGAAGACGAAGTTGACAAGATCATGTCGTCGACGTAGAGGAGGAGGTACGCGTGTCGTTGCCTTGGCGGCAACGAAGAGGGAAGTGTCGGCGAGGCCGATCGACGGCCAAGATCGGTGACGTATCGACGAAAGCGAAGGAACCATCGGGCGTGGTGCTTGACGAAGGCCGTAGAGGGATCGGAGAGAAGGCACACGCATCGGGCCGCCAGATGCTCGAAGCGGTCGGTGGGTTGCAGATACCTCGCTTGCGGTGTCCCTGCAAGAATGCATTGAGGCGTCGAGTTGGTGTCTGCCCACCGCTTGGGCGCCACGAGGGTGAGAACCGCCCGATGGTGGCTGGTTTGACGACCGGCGAAGCGTGTCGCCAAGTCGATCCCGGACGTTGGTTGAAGCCACGCATTTACCCACTGGCCTTGTACCGCTAAGAGACCCATCGGGTTCCACTTGTGTTTGAACACCCACTTTCCTGTGATAATCCGAACGCCGCGCGGCCGCTTGGAGCGTCCAGGTGTTGTTGGCTTGCAGGGCGTCGAACTCGAGTTGCATCGCAGCTCGCCAGTTTGGGTCTTTGAGTGCTGCTGAACCGACGAGGGGATGGGCGACACCGTGGTTGTCGGCGTTGTCGATGTAGCGAACTCGCTCAAGAGCGATGTTGGGGTTGGGCTTGAAGATGCCTGCCTTTCCCCGGGTCACCATGTGATGAACAGGCGCTGGAGAAGCGTGAGGCTCCAATAGTGGAGTTGAGCTTGTAGGGGATCCCTGCACGGCAAGAGCAGGTGGGGTGGACGCAGACGGCTCGACGACGCCTGGCGAGGACGCGGTCACGGCGGGATGGTCGACATTGGTGCGCCCCTGGTGTAGTCGTACAGCGTGACGAAGAGCGACATCGTCGTCGACTGGTGTCGAGCACGCGGCGCACGGACGGCGATGGTGTGTCGCGGAAGGGGAACGAACTCTCGTCGAACACGACGTGTCGAGACGTAATCACACGCCGTGTCTGGATGTCGAGGCATCGATAGCCGCGGTGGTCGTTGGGGTAGCCGAGGAAGACGCACGGTGTGGACCGCGGGTGCAGCTTGTGTGGCGCCATCGATGCCGTGTTGGGGAAGCAGAGACACCCAAAAACGCGAAGGTCGTCAGAAGGAGGTGACGCCGAGAAGGAGCTCGTCTTGGGGTGATGACGCCAGAGGCACGACACGGCCGCCGATTCAAAGAAGTGGTCGTGTTTAGAGCCTCACCAAGAGCTCATCGGTCTTTGACTGTGAACAAGCGAGTCTGAACACGATCGTTGATCGTGCGTATAATTCGCCGACCTTCCCATTCTGTTGAGATGTATATGGGCACGAGAGGCGGAAGCCGGTGCCATGCTCGGCTAAGAAGGTGCGCATTGCAAAGGAGTCAAACTCGCGCCATTATGCATTTGGAGAGCAAGGACCGCAAGCCAAAGCTGTGCGTAAGTGAGGGCAAAGAAGGAACGGATGAGGGAAGAACCTCGATTTATGGCGAACAGGAAGGTCCAAATGAAATGCGTGTAATCATCAAGAAGAACAACATAATATTTGTAACGTAATTGCTTGAAACCGAGAAGTCCATACATCCGAATGAATCAATTGAAAGGAAAAAAAGCGATTGGTTGTGAATGATGAAAGGGTCACCGCATATGTTTGCCCAGTGACAAGAAGAACATACGTCGGAAGCGATTTACTACACCGAAATCAAAATTCAAGCAAACGGAAAAAGACTCGCGCCGGATGCCTAAGACGCTGCGTGCCACGATCCACCGACGTCGAGGCACTGAAGGATTGGTGCTGTGGCAGGCGAAGAGGGTAGAGGTCGCCAGAGCTCTCACATCGGAGCATCACCGTTCCTGTCGGCAGAGCCTTGATAGAGAAGCCATGGGGGTCAAATTCGACAGAAACGTTATTATCTCGGGTTAGCTTACGAACTGAAATGAGGTTCTTGATCAAAGGAGGCGAGATAAGAACATTATTGAGGAAAAGTGGAGAGGAAGCGGTGGGAATCGTGGCGACGGCTGTGTGCGTGACAGGCAGCCGAGCACCGTTTCCGACGATAATATGAGTAGAAAGAGGAAGAGAGCGAGGCGAAGAAAAAGTACCGGGAGCCGAGGACATGTGCGTGGTAGCACCGGTGTCGAAGAACCGATCGCCGTGGCTGGTGGAAATACGTCGCGCGCGTGAATGGATCGAGGGCAGCGTAGAGCGCTGCTTGATCCCATCCGGAAGCCGCTGTCAGCAGCGGCTCGGTGCCGCGGCGTCGGGGCATGGCGAACGGGTAGTGAGCCATCATGGCTCGCCGAGGTTGAACGGTGGCCGAGGAGCGAAACACGCCGGCGCCGAAGCGCGAAGGGCATGGGCGGCGTGCACAAGCCCGATCCACGGATGGGCGTTAAGCGCGCCCGGCGCAGGGCGCCGTTCTTTGAGCGGAGCCGCCGCCGCGGCCACGCTTCTTCGCCTTGCCTTTGAAACGGTTGCTGGGAGCACCGCCATGAGTCGAGAAAGAGGAACTGCCCTGACCGGCAGTGGAGCCGTGTCCGGCGGAGGAGCCATGTCCAGCGGCGAGAGCCTGTCCCGCCACAGCCTTCTCGTCGTGCTGCAGCTGAACTTCTTCAAGAAGAAGATAAGAGCGAGCACTCATAAACGTGTGAGGCGGGAACTTGGCGGTGATCACAGGCTTGACGTGGCGGTACGTCGGGTTCAGCCCGCGGAGGAGATTGAGGACTTGGCTCGGCTCGGAGACGGGGTGACCGATGTCGCGAAGCGTGTCGGCGAGCTGCTTGAGGCGAGTGCAGTACTGGCCGATCGACATGTCGCCCTGATGAAGGGAACGGAACTCAGCTTCGATGTAGACCGCGCGCTGGAGTTCGTTGTCACGAAAAAGACCTTCGATGTCGTTCCAGACGAGGTACGCCGAGGCACGAGGCTTGTGGATGATGTCGAACACATCCTTGGTGACGGTGTTGTAGATCCAGTTCACGACGCAGTGGTCGAGCATGTGCCACTCGGCGTCGCGGTCATCCAGCGGTGGCGGCGAGCGCACATGAGCCTCGAGGCCGAATTTGCCGAGGACCGAGTCGAAGGAGCAGCGCCACTGGCTGTAGTTGGATTCAGTGATGTTAAGGAGAACCGGTACATGAGACCGGATGTTAACAACTGAATAACGGCGGCGGCGGGTTGAGGCGTTGATGGAGAGGTCGCCGAAGAGCCGAGGAGGAGTGGCTCGGCGAGGCCATGGCGAAAGAAGAGAAAGAATGTGGAAGCGGAAGATTAGGATCGGGAGGTAACTGATACCATGTAAAGCTGGAATGGATCAACCGTAATACTCATTGATCTCAAGTATACAATTTATACATGTACAAGAGAACGTTAGTGCAACTAACTATCCTAGAATCCGGCGTAGCATGGCGAGCATTGCGGCACGCAGAGACTAGTTCGCTAACATTAGAAACCCAACTCTTATCTCCACAATGTGAAATCAGATAAACAAATATTGGATTGATGCGAATGTAATATATACACAGATAATCTTAAACTGAAAATGGCGAAGTGCATACAATGACGAATTGGCGATACGTGCAGCATGCATCTATTTCATTATATTCTATACTGTTAATGTACAAGCATGACACAGGAAGCGGACGTTCCAGTTCCACAGTTAGTATGAGCAACATGGTATCACATACGTGCCATAGTTCTGTTCATGCCCAGCTCATCCCTTCCTACAGAGCAAGCATTTGCATCCTTATTATGAGATTCGCGATGCGTAGCCTGTGAGCTTATGTAGGAGAGGGACTGCAACCACGGCACAAGTACTGGCTTCCGTGTAACATCATCAGATTCTGCGACATGGGCATGCATGTCGTCAAGGAGCACATCCTGACCTTCCTTTGGTAGCAAAGTGACGAATTCTGCTAGCTCCTTCAGCAGATAGGGGAATGCCTGCAAACAGAGAAGAAAAGGGTGTTTTGAGTGCATAATATCTGTAAAAACTTGCTACAAGCTGAATAAACATTTGAAAATAACCATGGCCTTTAAGCTGAATAAACCAAGAGTCCAAGACAGCCCTCCATTTTTATAAGCATTCAGCCAGTACATGCAAACACTCAACAGGTTCTCCTAGCTAGTGATGTTTGTGTTATGAGAAAAAAAGTTGATTTGTATTTCCATGATTCTGCGGTAATGAAACTGTTGTCCTAAAAAATGATTAACCACATCCTGAATGAAACAAAGGAGCTAGTGATGTTTGTAACGTTTGTGTTATGAGAAAAAGAGTTGATTTGTATTCCCATGATTCTGCGGTAATGAAACTGTTGTCCTAAAAAATGATTAACCACATCCTGAATGAAACAAAGGAGCTAACTGTTAGAGATATATGTATAGTTTGTTATTCCCTATTGTTATGAGGGGTTCTTTGCATATTCACCACATGTACTTTGTGTATATATATCGGCCCATTGGCCTCATATTTAATACAAGCGATATTCATAACATGGTATCAGAGCCTACCTAGGGTTTTGGATTTTCCTTCGCTTCGCTTGTCGTCCCGACGCCGGCCTCCTCATTGCGCCAAGACGCCTCCTCCCGCCATACGGGATCTCGCTACCGGATCCTCTGCCGTGCGGGTCGCCATTGCCCCGAGCCGCCAAGGCCTTGGCCCGCTCCTCCTGTCGGATCCGGAGCCGCCACGCCTCGGTCCGGCCCGTCGCCGCGCCTCTGGTCCGGCCACGCCGCCGGCCGGATCCGGAGACGCCGCGCCTCCCGGCCCGGCCCGTCGCCGCGCCTCTGGTCCGCCACGCCGCCGCCAAATGGATCCGAGTCCTCCTCCTCCCGCCGCCATCGAGAGGTGGTTGATCCGCCTCCGCCGCCCGGCCCGCTCTCTCGCCGGATCCGGAGCTTCTCAAAGCCGCCGTCTCTGGCCGCTCTCCCGCCGCCATCGAGGAGGCTCGCCGCATCGCGTCCTCTGGCCGACTCCTCTTGCCCGCCATCGTGAGGCTCCTTGCCGCCATCGAGAGGACTCGGGAACTAGGGTTCCTCGCTGGTTTAAACAGCCGGGCCTGTTTTGTTTCAGCCGATTTTAAGTCGGCCCAAAAAAAGAAAACGCCGCTTAACCGCCGCCGCCGCCTAGCGCCACTGTTAGACTTCGCTTTTGGTCGCCGTCTTAGCCCAAAGACCGCCACCAATGGGTACTTGTTTCTCTCGCGTCTTGATCTTCGATGGTGTTAACTACACCGACTTCGTGTCTCACATGCGCATCCATATGCGTGGTCTTCGCCTCGGGCATCATCTCTGGCGATGTCATCTCGCCTTGCCCTACTCCTCCCTCCGACGACCTCACTGTTCTTGCGCCCCGACAAATAAACAAAGGTCGCTATTGAGGCCGCCACCTTGCTAATGATGAGGTCCTCTGCCTACCAAGAGGCTCGATTCCTACAAAGATCGACCGACCATCTACACTCGATGTACGACGACGACGCCGGCCGTGCTTCTTGTCCTCATTGCCGGTGTCCACCTCGGTTCTCTTACGAGGTTGTGGGACTCTCCTCGGCTTTCGGATGTGGACTCACCTTCGTCGGCGCTTCTGAGCCCTCTGGTGATGCCTTGTACCGTCTGTGGTCCATCAGAGCACTCTCTTCAGCAGGTGATGCTATCGTTGACGCTTTTATGCCCGAGCTCATTGCCTAGCATCGCTTGACTCGCCGCGACGGCCGGTTGTCGCTCGTGTCCGTCTTGCTTAGTCAGACGCGTCTTGACTTGAGTTTCAGCTGGTCTCGAGTTCCTTACTCGCCGTCGCCCCGAAGTTCGAAAGAGCGTGCCCAGCTTTCCTTGCACTCAAGCACCCTCGTGTCACTCTCTGGAGGTTTCTACCGAGATACGCCAGAGAGAGACTCGCTTGAGTGGTCCGGATCCGATGCCACTCCTCTCAGGCTTTCGCCGCTCGTCCACTGCTACACCGCTCGCTTCCACGCTTGACATCGCCTCCTCCAAAGGGTCGCCACAGCGCGGTGGCCGCCCTCCATCTAGAGGTGGCCGCCCTCATCGCTTCCTATCGCGACAAGGTCGGCCACATTGAGTCCCAGTGCTATAAGAAGAAGCGGCATTTTTCACGTCGTTCTTCTACTAGCATCGACATCGGTGCTTCTACATCGACGTCGTGATCGACTCTTCAGCCAGCTTTCTCTCCGAGGCGAGAGATAGCCAGACTTCGATGCTGCTTGCCGCTTGAGTTCTCCTCGGCAGTTTCTGCGGGCTCGCTCTCGACTCTTGCACCGAGAAACCACCTTCTACACGACCGTACCTCCGGTGGATTCTTGATTCTGGAGCATCTTTTCACATGACTTGATGCTTCCACTCGTCCTTCATTACACCTCTTGATTCTCCTATTCATCGTTCTCACCGCCGATGGTACCTCTCTTTCGTCTCGGTCGAGGATCTCTTAGCAACTCATCTTTTCATGTTCCTTCATTGCTCATGTTCCTCGCCTTATCATGCACTTCTTTCTGCTTTGGGCGACATCGATCTTGGTTGTCGGGTCATTCTCGACTCGACTCTTGTTGTGTTCAGACCGCCACACGGAGCTCGGTTGGTTCTCGCCTCGGCGCCTTGACTCACAAATGCGTCTCTGGGAGCTTGACTGCTTCACCTTCCTTCCGCCGCCACCATCGCCGCCCGCTCTCCGCTTCGCCACTCCGTCTCCGGCTCTTTCCAAAGAAGGGCATCACCGCCTTAGCCATCTATGTGGATCTCGTCTGTCGTCTTTATTTAAATCGTGGTCTTCGGGTCTGCATCTCAGAGACGTGTCTTTAGATTGTCGTAGTGTAAGTTAGGCAAACAACTTCACTTCCTTATCCTCATAGTGAGTCAAGATCTCAAATATCCTTTTGATCTTGTTCATTCAGATGTTTGGGGTCCCTCCTTTCGCTTGAAAGGGGCCATCGATATTATATCATATTTATAGATGATTTCTCTCGCCACACTTGGATATATTTCATGTCTTCTCGTGAGCGAGGCCTTGTCCATCTATAAACAATTTGCTACTATGGTCCGCATACGCTTCTCCACTCCTATTCGTGTCTTTCGTCTTGACTCTGTTGGCGAGTATCTCTCTCATCACCGCTGACTTCCTTGCCGAAAGGCAGGCACTCTCCTTCGCTTCTCTTGTCCCGGTGCTCATGCTCGAATGGTGTTCTTGGCGCAAGCATCGTCATCTCCTTGAGTCGGCTCGTGCTCGATGATTGCCGCCTCTATTCTATCTCACTTTTGGGCCGAGGTCAAGTTTCCACTTGCCACCTATCTCGCCAACATCCAACCTTCTTCTCGCTTCTTCGTATGCAATCCCTTTGAGCGCCTCTGTGGTCTCCTTCGACTACTCGCCATTCGTCTATTTGGTCGCGTTTGCTACGTTCTTCTCGCCTCGAGAACGTACCAAACCGACCGCGATCTGTTGAGTGTGTTTTTCTAGGATACAAGGTCGGCACAAGGGCTATCGGTCTTTGGGATCTGTTGGTCGATTTGATCGCGGATTTCTCGGGATGTGACTTTCGACGAGTCTCGCCCTTTCTATCCACGCCTGCTCTCCTTCCGGCTTCCTTTGTGGAGTCTCTCGTCCTTTGACCTTTCGGATACACCTATATCTCTGCTTTTGCCCTTGCCCACCCGGTCCCAATCGAGTCTCCACATATTCCCACTGTGGCCTCTCCGCCAAGAGTTATGCGCCGCTTCGTCTCCTGCGGCTCCTCGGGCTCCCCGCTACACTCGTCTACACTCGCCGACCTCGTATTGAGGATCTTCGGATGAGTCATCCTCTTCGATGATCCATCTTCCTGATGGGTCATCTTCTCCTCGCTTCGCTCCGCGATCGCCCGCTCGCCCCCCCTGCCGTTTGCCTTTCTTTGGCGCAGCCTACTCGTGAGCTTTGTCTTTTCTAGGATCTTGTTACCCCGAGTGGCGGCATGCCATGGCCAAGAGATTGCTTGCCTTTGAGCGTCTTGGTACTTGGGATCTTGTTCCTTTCCATCTCACTCTCGTCCCCATCACGTGTAAGTGGGTCTATAAGATTAAGACTCGCTCGATGGCTCTCTTGAGCGCTATAAAGCGCGTCTTGTTGCCCGTGGCTTCCAAAGAGAGCATGGTCGTGCTACGACGAGACTTTTGCTCCGTGGCTCACATGACCACCGTCTCGCGCTCTTCTTTCGGTGGCGCTCGTTTCGCCATCGGGTCTGCATTCCTGACTTGATGTCAAGAATACCTTTCTTAATGGCGAGTTGCGTGAGGTCTACATGCATCCGCCACCGGGTATTCTGCTCTGAGGGCATGGTCCGTCGCCTTCGCCGCTCTCTCTATGGCCTTAAGCAAGCCCTCGTGCTTGGTTTGGCGCTTCTCCTCTGTGGTCACTGCTGCTTTGGCTTTTCCGCGAGTGATCATGATCCTGCGCTCTTTGTCCACACTTCGCCTCGTGGTCTGACTCTTCTTCTTCTATATGTTGATGATATGATCATTATCGGAGATGATTCTCGAGTACATTGCCTTTGTCAAGGCTCATCTTAGTGGCGATTCCTTATGTCGGATCTGGTCTCTTCGTTACTTCCTTGGGATTGAGGTTACTTCCACTCGGATGGTTTCTTTATGTCCCAAGAGAAGTATATTCGGATCTTCTTGATCGCGCCTCTCTCATTTGATCAACAGATTGTTGAGACTCCCATGGAGCTCAATGTTCACCTCCGACCCTCGATGGCGAGCCTCTTTTTGATCAGGCTCGCTTCTCGTCATCTTGTTGGGAGTCTTGTCTACCTTCTTGTTACTCGTCCGGATATCACTTATCCGATTCACATTACGAGTCGATTCGTTTACTGCCCCCTCGGGTTCACTCTGACCACCTTCTTCGAGTTCTGCGATACCTTCGTGGGGCTATCTCTCGCCGTCTCTTCTTTCCACGCTCGGCTTCGTTCTGACTTGAGCTTATTCAGATGCTACTTGGGCTAGCGATCCTTCCGATCGTCGGTCTCTCTCACTTCTTGTGTTTTCTTGGTGGTTCTCTCATTGCACGGAAGACGAAAAACAGATCGCAGTTGTCCTGCTCGAGTCGCAGAGGTGAGTTGCGAGCTATGGCTCTCTTGACAGAGATTACTTGGCTACGGTGGTTACTTGAGGATTTTGGTGTTTCACACTACAGAGCTCCTCTCTTGTCGACAATCTGAGTGCTATCAAGATGTTCGTGATCCCGTGAAGCATGAGCTCACCAAGCATATTGGTGTTGATGCTTCCTTCATGCGGTCTTGTGTGCATGATCAGGTGATTGCTCCTCAGTATGTGCCTTCGGAGCTTCAGATAGCGGATTTCTTCACGAAGGCCCAGACTCGAGCACAGCACGGCTTCTACCTCTCCAAACTCAGTGTTGTTGATCCACCATGAGTTTGAGGGGGGGGTGTTAGAGATATATGTATAGTTTGTTATTCCCTATTGTTATGAGGGGTTCTTTGCATATTCACCACATGTACTTTGTGTATATATACCGGCCCATTGGCCTCATATTTAATACAAGCGATATTCATAACACTAACCACCAATCAATATTTCAGGAAATAAAACTACTGCTCTACAAACCATCAGGAAAAAAAAATCACCTCGTGATCTTACCTGAATATCCACGAGGAAGATGAGCCGCAGCAGCAAGTCTAGTATTTTCTTACAAGGTTCTGTGCTATTTTCCCATGATCTCCATAAGGATTTATCCTGAAACTTTGAGGTATTGCAAAGATCTTTAGCCTTGACAGTAAGGCTATGGATACAGAAAAGAATGGCTGGACTCCCCGCAGGAAGATGTCGAATGAGTGCTGCAACTCCTGACGCTAATCCTTCAAATGGCGTTGCCCCAGGATATGCCTATTAAATGAACAAAGTCGCAAAATAAGTCAGTCTTCCAGTCATAAATCAAATATGGAAAATGGTATCGAAAGAACTACCTCCAAAGATCTCTTGATATAGTAAAAGGCAAGTTGCTCTTTCAAAGCCATTCGATCATCCTGGTCAGTATCATTGCCAGATGACAGGAAAGATACCATCAGAGAGTGTGAAGCACGTGTTACTTTCTCATTTGAATGCTGTAAGTATCTGACAAGTTCGTACTAAGGGGCACAGTTTTTTTTAATTAAGCATCTAGATAACCAAAGGAGAAAAACAAATACTAAGGCATAAAACAATAGAATGGAATCTATAAAGGATACAAGAACATGACGGAAGCTAACTTATCCTGAATTATCTGAGCTGGAATGAGGCTGATACAAGTTGGCAAAACTCGCAGGTAAAACAATATGCGTGATGTCTGAACCTCATCTCTGTACCAGATATATCTTGTTCCATCCAAGGTTAGTAAATCTACAATATACCAAAGACGAATCATAATCAACAGTTGCGAGCACACACATTCAAGTAATCACAATGCCATAAGGACAGAAGTGGGATTCAAATTACCTGGTTTACTTGTCAATTCAGCATAAGAAGGCATCGACTCAATGAACGAAGCACTGGCTGCAGCATTCTCCTGATTGACAAGGACAGCACGCCGGACTGCCTCCGTGTACTCAGGAAGACGCAGGCGTCTCAGATGTTCCACACAAGAGAATGCAACCAAGATCCTGACAGCAACCTCTGGTTGGAACCCCTCTGAGGACTTGGTATTCAGTCTGTGTTTTGTGACCTCAGCTGCAAAGACTACAACCATAAGAAATGATGCCTCAGCAATCTTCTCAATCTCCATGAGCAAATCATCCCACTTCCCCCGGTGCAGCAACACTGCTGCACGAAGATTACAATACAGCTCCTGCGCATATCCCCATACACAAGTTTCAACAAAAGTTTTAGCCTTCTCGTTGGCAAATGAATACTGATTGCAAAGAACCCCGGTCACTGGTCCTGCCTCTTTGAAAAGGACACTATCCTGGTGTTGCTTGACCCGAGTCTTGACAACCTCAGCTGAATTCCCATCTGGTCTTTGCACTGACATCCTGAGCAAATCTGGAAGAGGGAGTAGCTCCTTCAGCAGTGCCATACAGACACACTGTAACACTGACTCATGAAATGCGACCTGCCCACACCGTGTCAATCCTAATGCAACACACTGAAGAAGGATGCGCTGATCGTCAACATGCCTCCCTTCTAAAACTGCCTTCTCAGCTGCAAACTGGATGGTCTGCTCAGGCGCCTCCTTCAACCGTGGATCGAAGTCCAACCGGTATCTCACCGAAGCGACCCTCAATGCCCGCAATGCACCACAAGCCACCATCACCACAGGAAACAGAACATAATCCTCGCTCTGACACTTTTCTGGTGAAATTAACTCAAAGAGCACCTGAACCTTCCGCATCTTCCTCAACTCAACGAACCCCAACACCAGCCACTCCACAAGTTTAAGCACCCTAACACCAATACCTAGATTCCCAATCCTCCCGCAAATCCTAATCAAGGACCCAAGGATCCTTGTAAATTGCAGCTCATCAGCACAGGCCAGCGCTGGACCAATCCCAGCAAGCGCAAGGTGATCAAGATCATCGCAGCTCTCACTCCCCTGCTCCACATTCTCAAGAATGCGACTCACAGCCACAACAGGATCTCCATCATGGCCATTGCCAGACTCACCACCGCCGAGATTCTCCGTGGGGGGACTCCCCGAGCCGGCATCGTTGGGGAGATTCTTGGAGCTCTTGGCGGAGGCGAGCGCCCCGAGGAGGAGGAGGCGAGGGGAGAGTGGGAGGGAGGGCGGGAGGGAGGCGGGAGGAGGTGCGGGGAGGTGGAGAGCAGCGGGGAGACGCGGCGGGGGTGGAGCGGGAGTAGGGGGAGGAGGAGCGAGACGTGGGCGGAGGAGAGGCGGAGCGAGCGGCGGTAGAGGTGGAGGGTCTCGAGGGCGGTGGGGGTGGGGGTGGAGGGGGAGGAGGGGTTGCGGAGGTGCGACCATGCGGAGAGGATGGTGGAGGGGGAGGGCGGCGGGGGCGGCGGCGGGGGAGGCGCGAAGGTGTCGGACTCGAGGAGGTCGGCGAGGGACACGGCATCTGGGGGCGGGAGCCGCGGCGGCGTTGACATGGCTGGGTTGAGGCGGTTTGGATCGGTGGTCGAGAGTCGAGTGACACGACGATGCCGCTGCTGTTCGGAATTCAGACTTGAGAGGGCTCTGTCTGAATAGAACCGATGGGCTAGCACAAACAAACGCGAATTGCAAGTATGCACGGTTTATGTACGAATTTGACCATTGATTTGTATTAAGACCTAATAAAATTTTGTAATATCATCGAAGTATTTTCTTGTAAGACCTAATAAAACTGTGATATTAATCGCAAAAAAGTGTGATACTTTGAACCAATTATATTATGCTGAGAAAATCTTAAGCCGGTTCGGTTTTGAGAAATACAAGATTTCTCTAACTCCTTATGATGCTAGTGTTAAGCTTCGAAAGAATAAGAGATTAAGTAAAAATTAATTGAGATATTCACAAATTATTGGGTCTCTTATGTATCTATTTGGTGCCACAAGACCTGACATATCATTTGTGTGAGCAAATTAAGTCGGTTTACTTCTAATCCAGGAGATGATCACTGGGAGACACTTGAGAGAGTGTTGCGCTACTTGAGAAGCACAACCTCATATAGAATTCACTATACTGGCTATCCATCTGTATTAGAAGGATATAGTGATTCAAACTGGATCTCTAATGTAGATGAGATCAAAGCTACAAGTAGGTATGTGTTTACCCTTGTAGGTGCTGCAGTTTCATGGAGGTTGTGTAAACAGGCCGTATTGACGAGGTCAACCATGGAAACAGAACTTGTAGCACTAGACACAACTACCGTTGAGGCTGAACGACTTAGAGAGCTTCTGTTGGACTTATTATTGGTTGAAAAACCAATACCGGCAATCCTAATGTACTGTGATAATCAAACAGTGTCGATTAAGGTTACAAGTACTAAGGATAACAAGAAGTCCTCCAGACATGTGAAGCGTAGGCTTTAATCTGTGAGAAAACTGAGGCACTCTGGAGTGATTACTGTGAATTATATACGAACTGAGAAAAATCTAGCAGACCCTTTCACAAAGGGGCTAGCACGGAAGACGATTTCCGTTGCGTCTATGGACAAGGAATGAGACCTATTGGAGTTACAATTCAACAGTAACCCACACCTTTTTGATCGGAGATCCCGTGAATTAGGCAATGGGAAAAACAAGTTGATGTTTGAACAAGAGAGTACATTTTAATAAAATATGTACCCATGTCCTAATAGACAAAGTACTTGACGAGGATATAACAATCCTCATTTTATTATATATCTATAATAAATATTATAGATAATAATGACGTCATATAACTCTTGAGTATACCCCTTAATAGCCATAAGGGAGAACCTGGAGGTTGTAAATTCTTCTACGACCACCTAGCAGTCGTAAGTCCTCTTACGACTACCCCATAGTCGTAAGTCCTTTTACGACTATCCTATGATCGTAAGCTCTTCTACAATCAGTCTGTGGTCGTAAGATCTTCTACGACCACCACCTGGTCGTAAGCTCTTCTACAACTAGTCCCTAATCGATAGGGCCTACAAACATGTGGGCCTAGTCGATCAGGGAATCTTCCGCACCATATTCAAGATATGAGCAGTAAACTACGCAGTTATTCTCTGGAATAATGGCACGATTTTAACTCCTTTGTTATGGTGATAACTGCCTAGCAGCGTGGGAACGTTACTACTCCCATAATAACCTCCAGTAGCTGCTCAATAATCTGGAACATTAAGGCAGTCTTTACACTGAAGGCGCAACGGTACACCTTGAGGACTGTATAAAAGGCAGAATCATCAGGACAATCAGGGCAATCCGAAGAGGGTTAGAAGCACAATACTCTAGTCTTTGGTTCCATCTTGTAATCCAGCATACTCAATACATACACACAGGAGTAGGGTTGTTATTCTCCCAGGAGAAGGCCTGAACCTTTATAAAAATCCCCGTGTCTCCATCTCTGTGTGATTTTGAGCCTAGAGGAACCCCTGAATCAAACAATCTTTACGTAAGTTCGGTCCTAAAATACCGACAGTTGGCGCCGTACGTGGGGAGCTTCGAGTCATCAGCTTTCCTTCAACTTTTCCAAACTCTCATGCTCTCATGGCAGGAGAGTGGAACGAGGAGAACTGGTTCGACTTGGCCGATTATGCAGATATCGACATGGATGTCGGTTTCGACTACGAGCCAAGTGATGCATCATCTAATAGTGATGTCGCCCCCGGAGATCTTTCTCCAGGAGACCTCATCACCGATGGAGTTGAGGAGGGATCCTTATCCCCCACAACAATACGTCCAGATGGGGAACCAGCTTCCTTAGAGGGCAAGGGTCAATCCGACCACAATGAGGGCTGTCCCAAGGCAGACTCAGAGCATGACGAGGGTTCTCTCTCCAAATGTCCAAGTCCACCTAAGACAGTCCGACCTGGTGCGACAACTCTTGGAAGTCGTAATTCTGGATCTTCATCAGCATCTGGTGATTAGCTCTCTCCAGTTAGCCCAACCAAGGATGCGATCGAACATGCTCTTCTTGCGAGTTCGACCATCCCAACGCGGGACTCACTTGCCGACGGAGACGGTTATAACCCGGAATTCCCCTTCCTGGAGGGGTTTGCTCCAAGTCGCCAGATGGTGTCATTCGACGACTCCTCAAGCGAGGAGGCCTCTAGCGCAAGTGGAGATCATCAACGGGAGGTCTTTGTCCTGTCCTCAGGTAGCAATAACTCTCCTAGAGACAGGGCTGAGGACACTCCCCGAAGATCACATCCTATGACCGCTCGTGGCAATGACAAGGACACCTCCGGCGATGAACAGAGTCAATACTCTGATGAGCGTGCAGGAAATTTTCGAGATCATCGCGATTCACTAAGGCAATCTCAAATATCAGGTATAGATGATTCTGAAACAATCCGACCGAAACGAGTCACGGCTCAGAGAAAATTGCCTGGGCACATTCAATACCAGTCGGAGGAAGCTCAGGAACTTCAGCATATCAACGACCTGCTCGAGAACCCATCTCGAGAACTTACCCGAGCACCCGGCTACGACCTCTTCGCTGAAGAGATCGCACGAAGGCTGCAGAGCACGATGAACAAACTCGAACAACCCCGCCGACATCATTCTGGAAGTCGTGGCAGTACGACTCCATCAGCTTCCAGTCGTTCGAATAACTCACCGCATGAGGATCGTCGCAAGATGCATCGCTCCCCAAATTGGAAAAGGGTTCCTCGAACGCCTAACGATTATAAAGCTCCTAGGAGAGGTGATCATTCACCACTCCGACCCAGAGATCTGCAACAGCAGACAAAATACGAGGAGTATTATCCTCGTAGGATTGAGACTTACCATAAGTCAGATTTACCCATTGCCGGGTATCATCGAGTACAATCACCTGGCGACGTCAACCCCTCTTTTCTGCAAAGGAGGCGTTACGACGTGATAACCGGATGTCAGGCATTCTCGCCTGACCTTCGAGCAGTTCACTGGCCGCTGCGGTTTCGACCAGGGAACATGGAGAAATTTGATGGGTCTCAAAATCCTGTTGAATTCCTTCAGATCTACACGACCGTTGTCCAAGCAGTAGGAGGAGGAGAGCATGTCATGGTGAATTACCTTCTGACTGTGCTCGAAGGGTCTGCTCGATCGTGGTTATTAAACCAACCAATCGAGTCGATCTACTCATGGCAACATCTCTGTGATCTACCGCTCGCCAATTTCCAGGGCACCTACCATTGCCCTGGAAAGGAGGATAACCTACACAGGATGCAACAAAATGACCACGAAACACTATGCCAATTCATCAGGCATTTTAGTCAGGTTCGTAATTCGATTTCTGAGGTTTCTGACTCATCTGTTATCAGAGCCTTCAAGCAGGGAGTCCGTAGCAGAAGGATCACGAAGGACATCGCTTTAAACTCTCCTCGCTCTTCGTCGCCGAACTTTTGAGATGGTCGACTGCAGACGCGACTCTTGATGAAGCAGTCGCATGGACCAAAATCATCGATCGAGATGACCAGCACCCTCAAGAGACTGGCGAAGGCAGCAAGAAGAAGGATAAGAAGGCCAAGAAATCCAAGAACAAGGCAAAGGGCTAAAAGCCTCAAGCCAATGCTTCTAAGGAGGTCCTGGCCGTAAGCGATAAGGAGTGGAACGTTTGGACCGAGCGAATGTGGCAACATGATCAAACCGTCCAACGCAAATCGAACGGTACACAAGCGATAGAGGTCTGGATTAAGTGAAAGGCTCGAACGGACACGAGGGAGGTCCAAGTGAATATAGAGGAGGTCCAAATGAATGAGGGGGAGGTCCTAAAGGGCACAGGGAGGTCCTGAAGGACACGTGGAGGTCCAAACACTTGGGAGGTCTAGACCTAAGAAGGTTTGGACCCTCAAATGAGACCAAAGGAGGTCCAAATGAACCTAAGGAGGTTCAATTGTACAAAGCAACTTTCAAATGAACTCGAAGAGGTTCAAATGAATTGGGGAGGATTAAAATGAACCCAAAGAGGTTCAAGTGAGCAAAGAGGGAAAAAGAGTTGAACAAGAAAGAGATCTAGAAAGGGAGATTTATCCTAAGATTGAATATCAGAGATCAAGGATAGTTGGAACACAGACCCAAGCTTGGAACACTATAGGGTGGTTGTGACCCAAAAGGAAGGTCAACACCCAAGAGGGGTCTGGTCCACATAGGAGGTCTAAATATCAGGGCAGTCTAGACACAAAAGAGGTCTAGCCTCACAAGAGAGTTCCAGATATAAGGAGACCTGGACTACAGGAGATGGCCAACAAGAGGGAGGTCTGGGCATAAAGGAATGCCCAAACCAGATAGAGGCCTAGACACACCGAAAGACTAAACATAAAGGAAGTCTAGACCTAGGGAGTGCCCAAACAATGAGAAAGGTCAAAACCACAAAGATGGTCTAGTCCTCAGAAGAGATCTAGTTACAAGGAAAGCCTAGACCTCAGCGGAGGTCTAAACTACAAAAGGAAAGTCCAAACCTTCTGAGGAGGGTTTAAACTACAGAGAAAAGTCTAAACCTCAGAGGAGGTTTAAACAACAAGAAGAGATTAAAGGAGGTTCTGGCCCAAAGGTGGCTGGACCAGGAGAGTGGTCTGGACAGGTAGGAATTCCAAAAGACAAGGGAAGGTCTAAGCAGACAAGAAAAGGGGAACAGCACCAGAGACCAAACAAGTAGGAAGTTGAGAGAGAGAGAGAGAGAGAGAGAGAGAGCTGAGCCAAGGGAAAAAACAGAACAAGCAAAGGTGAGGGAAATCAACACAAGAGCTCTAACAGCTCCAAAGAACCAAACCTTAGGATTAATTGAAGTTTAATTTAGTCATTTTAAACACTTCAATTTCTTAAAATCTCAGGTTAAACTTTGGAATTTCGACAAAACCAAACGGTTCTTTTTATTTTGAAAATTTTCAAAAAGGCTCTGAAAACCAGGGTGTTACATGATGCACACATTCGGCTGGTCCTTTACAACATGTTGCTTTATGTTGGCTAGAAACCACAGCCAACTGTCAGTGTTCTCATTCTCCAAAATTACGAAGGCAACTGGGAGCAATTGGTCGTTGCCATCAGCGGCAACAGCGGTGAGAATGGTGCCCTTGTAATTCCCGCAAAGGAATGTACCATCCATAGTCAGGACGGGACGGCAGTGGGAGAAGCCCTGGACTACCAGGCCAAATGCCCAGAAGACTCGATCAAGGATTAGGGAATGTGAGATGTTCGACGGGTGGGGCCTCTCCATCCTGTTGATGCATGTCCCCAGATTAGCATCCGCAATTTGCTTCAGCATTCTCGGGACTAGGTCGTATGCCTACTTGCAGGTATCGTACAACCCTTCAAGCACCTTTTGCTTCGCCCGCTAGACCTTACTGTAGCTAACGGCATACACTATTGTATTCACTACATTAGCCATCAGTTCCTTCGACGAAATGGTTACATCGGCGACAACTACATGGCTTATGACGGTCGCGATGTAGCTCGAGGTCACATTCCTATGCATTTGCAACGGCTCCTCAAGCTCACATGTGTAATCCGTTATGACTGTGATGCGGAAGTCCGTTCCCGCCCCAATGAATCTCTACACACGGATTTTGCCCGAGCAAGAGCTAACCATGCACTTAACTATATATATGTGTTAGGGTTAGACCTACAGATAATGGAAGATAGATAATGGTCAGTACGACTTACTATAGATAGTTGAAGATACAATAAACAACGTTGAAACTTTGCGCGCGACGTGACCCAATGAAGCAGCTTTGCGCACTGATAAGACGGCTTTACTCGGCGACGTGACACTACGCTGCTCCAAGATTCATCCTATGCAGACAACGAGTGAGTCAACGAGACGCGACGTGACGACGACGTGACGTAAAGAAGAGAAAAACGAAAACGGGAAGAAGACAAAAAACCTTTCGGCGAGCACACATGCATGAGCACGCCGTAGGAGTTGAACTCCCCATTACAAGTATCATATAGGTGACGTATGTCGTAGTACTCCAACATGTACTAAGGTAAATGACAACACTCTGCCTCGCTAGCTTTTCAGATCAACATGACAACATTCTACCTCCACAGCCTTTTGGACCGAAAAGACAGGACTATGAAAAGTAGGATGTGACCACTCTATGCAAAGTAAGACGTGACAACACTCTGCCTCGACAGCTTTTTAGATCGACATGATAAATACTGTTCCTCCTCAGCTTTTTAGATCGAAAAGACAGGACTGTGCAACGTGACCATTCTCTACAAAGTAAGATGTAACAACACTTTGCTTCACCAGCTTTTCAAATCGACATGACAACACTCTACATCCTCAGCTTTTCAGACCGAAAAGACATGACTTTGCAAAGCAGGACGTGGCCACTCTCTGCAAAGTAAGACATTTCAACACTCTGCCTCGCTAGCTTTTTAGATCGACATGACAACAGTCTACCTCCTCAGCTTTTTAGACATAAAAGATATGACTCTACAAAGCAGGACGTGACCACTCTCTGTAAAGTAAAACGTGACAGCACTCTGCCTCGCCAGCAGCTTTTCAGAAAGACAAGACAACACTCTGTCTCGCAGGCTACTCACATGAATTTAACCACACCATGTTAACCATGTGGCTTATAAAAGGAGGTGGAAGATATCTGGTAGAGAACACTACACACCCAAACCCAACACTACACCAGAGCTTGCTTCACCACGTTGGGATGGACAAGCGATGAGACAAGGTGAAGAAGCAATGGGACAAGATCCGCGAACAAGCAAGTGCTGCTGCGGCCCGGGACAAACAAGCAGAGCGTGCCAAGAGGGCACCTCCCTGCAATGATGCCCCCCTAGCAGCAACCCCTACCGAAACATTCCCACCGAGCGTTCGTCGCAAGACCCACCCGAGGGGGAGACGTCGTCCCTCGGTTGGTGCAGGGACACATGCAAGTTCTTCAGGTCCAAGGAGCGGCTTAGCCTGGGCATACATTACTGGGGTCGTGCGAACTACTCCTGTGACTATCCCGACCGCCGTTGGGACACGAGAAGCTATCGGCAGCCAGAAAGGACCAATTACACTATGTTCTCCTATCATTTCTCTTTCAAAGTACGCACTAACAACCTGTCTTGTCTACCCTTAGTCCCCGGATCCGCTATGTGTAGGGGTGAAAACGGATCGCATACGGACGGATAATGGCTCAATTATATTTGTTTTCATTTTTTTTCCTGGATCCGTATACGAATACGAATACCCCGGATACGAATAATATCGAATACGAATACGGAGCGAATACGAATCGAAAAAAATACGATCGCAGATATTTTTCAGAACATGAAAACCCCTTAAATTGTATATCATAAATTAACGAAAACATATAGCTAGTTTATTTGATGCAAACATTCATGATTTGTTCATATTTTCAGTAACCACACATAATATTGGCACTAGCAAGCTGCATTAACTAGTTCATCACAAACATAACACTTAGTTTACCATATTTAGCTCATAAGTCATAACTCACAAAGTCACAAGTCATCACGCATTCACACTTAGTTCATCACATACATATATAAAACTTAGTTCACACTAACATTGATCAGGCTGGATGGTTAATCTATACGCAAATGACTGTAACATCTCAAAGCATGTTACCAAAAATAATATTAATAAAGTTATTATTTTATTGGATTTTATGAGATTTAAAAGAGTTTTCTTGGTTAAAAAGAAAAAATAATAAAATAAAGTCAATTATTTAATTTTCTAGTTTTTAATGTCAAAAATAAAATTTGTTGAGTTTTCTGGGATTTTTATTGAATTTAAAGTGAAAAAGGAAGTTTTATTAATTACTTGAAATTTCTAGATTTTAAAAGGTTTTTTTTCCTATTTTTCATAAATTAAAAATAATTTATGTGCAAAACTAAAACCAACTTTAAGTTGGAATTAATTTTATTAAGTTCAAAATAATTCAAGGAATTTTTGTGATTTTTTCTAGAATTTTTTAACTCTATTTGCTATTTTCTAATAGGTTATTTGATTTGTTGCATTTTCTGAAATTCAGAAATCAATTAAAATCTCCTTTTCTCTTTTGGGTTGAAATACGGATATCCGGACATCGTCTTATCCGGATAATCCGTATTCGTATTTGTATCCCCTGGATAGCATGCCTACCGTATTCATTTTCGTTTTTGACAAAAAAATCCGAATTCATTTCCGATCCGAAAATTATCCGAGAAAAATCCGATCCGAGATAATCCGAATCCGTCCGGATCGGTCGGAAACTATCCTATCCGTTTTCACCCCTGGCTATGTGGCTACCGCAAGTAGATCGACCAAGAGATCCACCCACACCACCAGTGGCAAATCGACCACGAGGAGTAGGATGCCAAAAGGGCCCGCGAGATCCAGGAGGAGGAGCATCGCAGCAAAGAGCAAAACGAGTGTATCCGTCGGGAGACGAAAGCTCATCTCGAGGCATGCAGGCATAGAGAGCGTGAGGCTCACGAGAGGAAGTGCGAGAAAAAGAGGGTAATGACGGCCAAGACCAAGGAGGCCGGCGAGGAGTACAATGACGAGCTTGCAAAGAAGGCAAATGACCCCGGTCCATGCAGTAGGTTAGGCCATTCCGTACTATTCCCCCGAAGGTCGAATTTATTTCTCTTCCAAAAAGGCGCACATGTATTGTAGGAGTACTTCGGTTTGTTGCATCGTGCATGATATTGTTTCTTACGCACGTAACTAAACTCTGTGCGCCGTGTAATTCCCAGTTTTATTATAAAGTCTATTTTAATTCGCAACTGCAAATATCATCGTCTTTTCACATTCAATTCTTCGTGTAGCAAGGCATCCAACAAAAAAAAAACGTGTTCCGGAAGTAGGCACAAAATGGTCTACGACCCCAAAGTGACGATGAGCACCACCTATCATTGCAATAGGTTTCCATGATCCGATTAAATTCAATTTCAAATCTGGTCTTTTTACAAGCAAAACATGAGTTACAATCAAAGTAAATTAATTTGGATCAGAAGGATTAATCGAGAATCGAAATTCCATAATTTAAACTCCATAAATCAAGTACAAATTAAATTCAACCATGAGTTCGATTCATAATTTGATTTAGCAATCCAAATGCAATGACGCATGTGAAGGTGAATAAGTAAAAAAAACAATTTCTATTTTATTGGATTAATTAAAGCTCAATTGCAAAATTCCAGAAAATGACAAACATTTTAAATGAATAAAATAAACTTTAATTAAATTCAAAAATATTTTATTAAATATATTCATGTTCCAAGGATTTTATGTAATTTTCTTGAAATTTTGGAATTTGTTTTTGAATTTTTTTTGGATTTTCTTTCCTCTCTCCTCTTCTTGCCGCGCCCCTCATATAGGGCAGGTCACCTACCCCTCCTAGTGTAGGGGCCAAGGCGTCCTTGCTGCCTTCGAGGTCGAGGCGAGTGTGCTTGTAGGGGGCTAGATCTGCAAATTATGGCGGAAGGAGGCTAGTTTTGCACAAAAAAAGAAGACCGGGGGCCAGAAATGCCAAAATTTCCTCGCTCGCTTGCCGCTGCAGCCTACTGCTCTCCTCCATAACGATGATTCAGTCGCTTGCCCGTTGGAGTCGGAGAAGCACAGTACAGTATCCTTCTCCTCTCTCTCTCTTGTGGCAGTGGTACGAACTTTTTTTTAATGATTTAATTCATTTTTTTTAAAAATAAAGATAACATATCTCTAACTTTATTTATAATTCTAACCCTTTAGCCATGCCACAACGCGTGGTGTGACAAAAGCACATTGTTATGTCATAAACCTCGGCGTAGCACTCGCAAACAAATGTTGTCACACCATTCCTCTTGACGTGACAGAAGGCGACGTGACATAACTTAACCCAAAAAACAGACGCGTGCCGACTTGGAGGATTATCGTGATAGCTTTGGTCACACCGTGATACGTAACGTGACAGAATGTTTTTGTCACGCCGAACGTTAGCGTGACTAAAAAAGTCATAATTGAAAATAAAGTGATGGAGATGTTATCTTTGAAATATTTTTAAAAAGTAGATTGAATCATAAAAAAGGTTCCAGCGGTACTTAGTGACTAGCCATCTACTGTAGCATCTACCGAAAAGATTCTGGACACTAGCGCTAGATAGCTCAAGGCATGAATTTTACAAGAAACAGCATGATTTTGATATTATTCGTGCGGAATTCCCTGTTCGAAAAAAAGAGTAGAATCGAAACAAAACAATGAGGTACAGAATAATTAAAACGTACGAAAACATGGATCAATGCACAACTATATGTAAACCTGCAAAACAATAAGAACGTACAAAACAATTAAAGCCTGGTCTGGAGAATTACTAGATTAATGCACAACTTTATGTAAAAAGTTGGATCACATGATTAGTGCTCCAAAGCTCTTATGAAACTGAGAGCAAAATATCCCAGACAACCTACCTACAAATCCGAAACCTCAAAACAAAACAACCAAGTATTGTTGACCGTGTTTTCTCTCTCTTTTACAACGAAGTAAACTAGTATAACAGGAGGAGGCAGCCGTGATCATATTTGCCGGTTGGTAACAAAACATCAAGCTGGTACAGAAAGATCGAATCATCATCATTGTAGAGAGGCATACATATTACAGAACTTGACAATATCTGTGTTTTCCTCCAAACAATGTCCTTTCCATTTAATGCTGCTTTTTCCCACAGAATGTCGACCCTCCTAAAGATCAGACATGTTAAAATTACATCAAGAAGCTACCATATGTGCCTTGGTACAATCAGGCATCACGATATGTTTTCTTGAATATGCCAACACAAACTAAAGGAAACCTCGGTCCTTACTGCTCACTTGCCTCTCTTCAAATCAAACACAACGCAAGCATCTGCAGCTGTTTTCATCTGCACTCAGGAAATATATATGAATGTCAAATTTTTGAGCTTCATATTTAAATATATGCATTTGTACTGTCAGAATCATGTAGAATAAACAATTGTTCAAGCAACACACATAGACCTAAAACTTGAACATGATGACAATCCACAGCTAAGACTAGTTATGGCCTAATTGCAAAAAGCCTAGGCCAGTTACTGCATTAACAGTCCTTTTCTTCTTCTTTTGCCCTACATCTAATAATCTAGTAATGCCACGGTTCCAGCTCAACCTCAATATACGTAGATGACAGATTTGCAAATAGCAATTAGATGCAGCAAAGTTCTACTGTTGTTTTTGATACCTGGATGACATTGATCACTTGTTTCAATGCCCAGCCAACTAGAGTTGAAATAAGCACAAAGGCAATGAGGGGGCTTTGCTTCAGAATACCTCTGCACGCCTGTTGCATACAGGAATACCAGATACTAAGCAGCTCGCATGGTAATTAGAAAAGGCGACTATAGAGATTATGTCGTCTTACATTAAGCAAGCTTGTCGACTTCTCATCAGCAAAGAGAAAGAGGATAATGTATAGAACCTGCAATTTGGAAACTTTCTAGGTTAGAAGGTGGAATATATAGGGGTTATTTAGTCAGCTGTGTATAAGGGAGCTGCATGTGCTGAGATGGTGTTTGAATGGCTGTATAACGTTGAGTTTTCTATATTGGTTGTATGTGCAGAACTGCAGATGCATGACGGTCCGTCCATTGGGTTGGTTTTGGTCATACAAACACATCTACTCATCCTATGCGGCCATGCCTCATAATTCAGCTCACCCAACCAAATACCATCCCAAACAGCACTCATGTTGCACCTACTTATTCAAGTGTTCCTCATGCAAGCAGCCAAACATCCCTGATGATACTGTTTAAGTACGGACAATCACATACCTCGGAAGCAACACAACAGAAGGCCATAAATGGCCGATACCCGTAATATAATTTCAGAAGCCAATTGCCTGTGTCCTTTACATCCTTGTGGCTAGTCCTACCTGATAAGAACGAACTAGTACAAAAATATATCATCAGATAGTTAGCAATAATGTAGAAGTAAAGAGACATGTATCATAAAATAGAACATAAGAAGCTCTTGATCAATGAGCATAGTGTGTATGTATCATGAAATCATTGCAAAATTCTTGAACAGTTAACATAGTTGGTGTTCGTATCTATTCTGTTCCCTTTAGTAACTTCTGAAACAGGATTAGGTGCATACTAGGAGAAACAAACAGAAAACTGGCATGATTTGAAAAAAAAATGGTAGAGAAAACAAACCTGTACATTTGAAACCAGTGGCTTGTAATATCCAACCCAAGCAACATCAAGAAAACTAAGCCAGGTCTGCAAAGAAATTTGCAAATGGACTGCTTTCATAATACAATGCTGCAAAGAAAACTAAGGAAGGTATCGAGACTCAAGATACAGCAATTGAGGCGCTCTGATCTCTGCTTTCATTTACCTGTATAACTGGGAGAGAAGTGCCAATAAACAAGCAGTGCTAACCCTGAAGAAGAGCAATATGAGAAGTGAAATTATTTTATTTCACGCTGCAGAATGTATTCACCCTGAAAATACAGAGTTTAATGATTTATTCAAGGAGTACCTATCTGTTACCATGTCCAACACAGCTCCAAATGTTGATGCTAATTCATAGAATGAGATAAACTAATCAGATAATTTCAAAAACTTTCCCAATATCTTATAAATGGGGGAAATAAATAAGAATCCCAAAAAACCATCATCCAAACAGGCCATAAAGAGATTTAGCCCTGACCAATATCTTAACATCAGCTTTTTCAAAGGTTTGTTAAAATATAAAATGCAATAAGTTTCAACATAAGGAAACAAAGGCGCTAGAGATTCCTTCTCTGCAGAAGGAATCGCTTAAGACTTGAACACAAAAGCGATGTGACTAATTACCTTGATTAAATTTCCGTGCAAACCAACCATCCAAGCCATCACAGAAAAAGCTGATGATTTTTCAAGGATGTTAGAATTCTAGAGATAAACCAATTGCATAAGATAATGAATGCAAAGTGATCTGCAGATAAATATATGACACTTGCCTGAAGAAGTACAGGATAGCAAACAGTAGCCTGTTGGAATAGCAAACAGCAAATGCAATGAAGTTTATGATGATCCTGAAATATCCTGCACAATAACAATTCTCATATGCTGAAAATTGTACTTTTTGATCCACATGCTAGCATCAATTTGTAAGTAAAAAAATAGCATATGCACAGTAGTTTTGGTAATAGCACAGTGATATACTGTAAACAAGCAACCAACCAGAGACTTACCAATGATATTAGGGATGTACAGATAGATTGACAGTGTTTTTTCAGCAGAGGGTTGTGCCATGGAAGATAAGGGGGTATTAATTGCTAGAAGACTGGCAGTTCCTCACTTCAAATGATGACAGCAGTATCCTTATCGGGATTCCTGCAAAATAATTGCATCATTTCACAGATTGATCGAATAACGATCTCTCACATGCAACATAATAAGAAATCTAGGGTAACACAATGCTACCATCACGTGTTGATAACTTTGACACACACAAGATTTTATTTTTCATGTTTCAAAGGGAAAGCAATGCATCAAATAGTGTTATGAAAAAGTAAGGCGTGAAGGTCGGTGTGCACTGTGTGCAGCAGTGCAGCCCAAAGGAACACGTGGCTTGTGGGTCATTGACATGAGAGAACTCACAACATATGCTTTCTTAGTATATGGTTTTGGATATTTGAATCTGATGAGCAAAATCTCTTTTGGCAAGATGTATGGTGTGGAGGTTGTCCACTAAGCCTATATTGGAGTCTTTGCCCAAAAGTGGCTGATCCACCCAGTGTTCCCCTGGGCGCTAGGCGGACGGCAGACCAGTGCCTAGCGTCTAGCGTCTAATCACCGCCTAGGCGGGATAAATCGGCTAGGTGGTTTAGGCGGGAGGGCTGCGCCTAACGCCTAGGCGGCGCCTAGGGGAACACTGATCCCACCAAATTTATGGAATGATCCCATGATGGCCCAATCCATCCTAGGATGGACCAAACACCCCATAAGTGAAGATGATTTTCTTCATGGGTATGTCCTGCAAGATAAGCTAACTGATGTTTGGTTCATGGATGGGAGACACACAATTAAATGGGGTTTGGATAGAACAGGGGTTTATACTCCTAAATCTCTTCATAGTTTGCTTAAGTGTACCGGAGTACAACCTATGTTGTTCAAATGTCTGTGTAACAGCAAGGTTCCAGAAAAAAAACATTGTGCCCATATGCGCTAGGCGGAAGGCGGGCGGAGGGTGGCCGCCTGGCGCCTAGGCGGTCGTTCTACACACAGTGCAAAACGCGTGTGGGATAGGAGGTGAGGGGAGGGGGAGCATCCGCAGCACCTGGAGGATGGAGCTGGAGGTCGACTTCGGCGGCTAGGTGGCGGAATCCGGCGTCGGGGAGGCGAGATCCGGCAGCGGGTAGGCAAGATTTGTCGGCGCCGAGGCCGGGACGAGGTGGCTCCGGCCGCGTGCCGCGACGACGAGAAGGTGGGTTTGGCCGGGGGCGAGGTGGAGATGGAATCGACGGCGCGGGGGCGATGTGCAGATGGAATCGATGGCGGATCCGGTCGGCAGCGAGGTGGATTCGGCTGGGGCGAGGTGGATGCTGGCGTCGCTGAGCCTGAACTGAAGGTTGGTTAGGGTTTGATTGACTTTATTTACCCGCTGCGTCTGACTCAAGCCCAAACTGCCCAAAAACGAATGATTCTCAGCCCATAATATATCTTTATTCGGCGCCCGTGTCATTACCCTAGATAATAATCACTTAATCATACAAATTACTATTTGTCTGTCCGATAGAATACCGCTCCGACGAATAGTAAACCTTACCAGAATTAATATAGCAGAACAATAAGATATAAACTATTCTTTATTACAACAGTTAGTCACGCAAAGCTATGGTTTTACAAGCAGTAATTTATAACTGCAAAATATGACTAAGTCCCCTCGCTTGCCTGTCCTGCTCCATCGACCGTCTACTCTTCCCATTTGCCGAATAGGGTGCTCATCTCGCTCTGCTCCTCGTAGCCAGCACCCTTGCTTCCTGCGTCCTCCTCGGTACCCGCATGTCCATCATCACATGCGGGGTAATTCTCGGCCGGACTAGGATCTAAAAAAGGAGAATAATAGCAATGTTGAGTACTAGTGTACTCAGCAAGCATTAAAAGCAAAAGATGCACCCGATGACTCATCTCTGTTCGTTATCACAATTTCTAGTCATCACTTTTTCGGAAAAATAATTCATCAAAACTTAGTGGCAAATTTTAATACTGAAAAGGCTACTTGTCACTCGGAGAGAGGATAGACCCCTAGTGTTTCCCATAGACTCTAGTCCAGGAGACAGACATGAATTCATGGTTTGAGATATAGCACTGCGCATGCTTTGTGCCACTTTACATACAGCTACTCTAAACTCTCTCTAAGTGTCGGACCCGGGATTAACACTCCTAAATCCTCTGTGCATTTCTAAACTAGTCCCATAATTAGTAGCTAGTTCACACAGTAAACAGATATGGTGACATGCATAAATCGCACAATTATATTAATAATCAACAGAGTTTATTACAAAAGAGGCTTACAAGCCAACAATAAAGAACACAACGGAAGACGAAGAAATAGTGGAGTCCAGCTGATCTACCACAGGCAATCGACTGGGGTAGCGGCCTAGTCGTCGAGTTCCACACCGGTGATGAAGTCCTTCTCCTTTGAAATTTGTTTGCATAAAGTAAGTATGAGCACAACTACCGTGTTCGCAAGTTACACCCGTCAAATAATAGAATGACATGCATACATGGATATCTCAAAGGAAGGCTTAATATGGTTGATTAGCATAAAACCAAGTTTCTTTCAAATGCTAAGTTCCAAGGCAGTTATACAATAACTAAAATTCATTTTATAAATTTTCAATTTTATAGTCAGATAACATTCACACAAGAATGGTGAAGGATACCTTCTTATCACATAGCTTCCTGCCCAAGTTCCCATTTGAATAAACCATTTGATAAAGTCTTTTGAAAACAAAATCAAAATCTAACTTTAAGTGGCAAATGCTAAACATGTCCATGACCGTGGACACGGATATTCGAATAGTTCTTAACACTCTGCAAAGGTTGTACATCTTTACTCACATAACATGAATTCTCTAGTTTGTTTGACACCCGTCGATACCACCGCTCACTACTTTAGGTAAGATGTCTAAAGCACGTATCAAGGCTTTTACAATGCGCCATTCCACCGCTGTTCCCCCTCGCTAAGGTTTCGCATCCCCCTTTGGATAGAAATCTGCCGGGTTCATAGAGCCCCCTCTTCCGCCAGGTGGGAATGTATAACAGTAGGTCCTGAGAGACACCCACACATCCGGATAGAACAACCACGGTGGAACATTGCAAATTATTCAGCCAAATCCTGCCCATTCGAGACATGTGGTAGTATGATGGAGTTTAGCAAAAGCGGCTCTTAGACCGGTCCTTAACTGACTTGGGCGACTTCCAATAGAACCCTGGGCCTCAACCCTGACCAGGTTGAACCTGTGCATAAACTTGCACCCACCAACCATCCATTTCGCCCAAAGTACAAACCAATTTTTCCTTTTGCTTTTCAAAATCATTTGCAAAAATCTTCCATGACAATCCAATACAATAGATTTTTAAACAACATTTGATTTTTTTCTGAAATTTCCCCAAATCAAATATTTTTGGTCTAAGCATGGCTAAGCATAATTTTCTCAAAATGTTCTAGTTCATAATATTGTATAAAATAGATTTTCATCTAAGGTGTCAAGGTAGGTTTATTTCAATGTCAAGATTGGCAATACAAAGGAATTAGGCATAACTATAATTTAAAACATGAATTTAAATTACTGTATAGAAATAAGCGTGCAATAGTTTAAAACATAAATTAAATAATTTTAAATAATGGGATCAAATATGACCAAAGGTATAACTTGCCTTGCTTTATTAGTTGCTCTCAAACGGCGTCGAAATCTGACTCTCCGAAGTCGTCGAAATCTATACGCGAAAATAAGCCAAATTCAAATAGAATTCAAATTAAGATCCAAATGAACTCCAAATTAAATAATTTTAGTTTAGTTAGCTAGATATTGAATTTATATGAATTTAGAAATTTGAATCGATGAAATCGGAGTTCGGATGCAAAAGATATGGATTTTAGAATTTTAAACCCCAAATCTGCAATTAAATGAATTTCCTGAATTATTTTTCTAAAGGAAAATCCATTTATTGCGCAAGGCTGACGTCAGCCCTGAGATTTTCGGGATTAAAAGAATTAAAATGAATTTCTAATGTGTGGGCCCCATGTGTCATAGACACGGTCCTCATGGACTAAGTCCATGGGACTTTGGCTTGGGAGGGTTGCGCAGATGTGGCGCCACGTCGGATCTGACGCTGACGTGGCGTCGCGGTGGTGCTTGCGTGGCCGTGCCACATTGGCGAGGGCGGTGCCGGCGTTGGGACCGAGGGTCGCCAAATCTTTGTCTTGTCTTGTGGCGGCTGAGGCGCGGCATAAAGAAAGAGGAAGATGGCGATCTTGGTGTGCTCACCCACACAAGGAGAAGAGGACGGAGGCGGCCGGCGATGAGGAAGAAGCGGCGGCTCGGTTCGGCTCAACGACGAAGAGCATTCAGTGAAAGTCGGCGGCGAAAGCGGCAAACCAGCGGCGATGTGGCGAATCCAACGGTGGCGGCGGTGAGGATGCGGCGTCGACGGTGGCAGCGCTAGGGGCGGTGGAGAGCTTGCGGCCGGTGGCGACGAGATCTTCAATTACGGTGAGCTCACGGGGAGAGAGGGAGAGTGAAAGAGGGGGAAATGGTGAGTACGAAGAGGGCTACTCGGTGCTCCTATTTATATGGCCGGAGGGACACGGGGGAGGGAGATCGTGGTGCGAGGGCGGCGACGACGTTACTCCATTCCGGCGAAATGGCTGCGAAGAAAGGGGAAGCAGAAGGAAATGGAGACGGCGGAGTTAGGAGGATTGAATGCGCTTAAATGCGCGAGTTAAGGGGAGAGGAAACGCGGCGTTGGCGAGCTCTTCGCGGGCAGCCATGGCGGCGTCGGGTGCAGCCACGCGAAGAAGAAGGGCGGGGTAGAAGACGCGAGCGGGACCGTCTGATTCCCATCCGACGGCTGCGCGCGGTGGGGAAAAACGAGAGAGAGAGAGAGAGAGAGGAGGGATGGGAGCGGTTGGATTTGTATCCAACGGTCATGAGTGGCGCGGGTGGGATAGGGATTGGGCGGTGCGGGCCGGCTCGGGCCAAAAAAGAGAGGAGTTGGGCTGAACAGTGGGAATTCGGCCCAAAAGGTGAAAAGGGTTTTTAATTGATTTGGCTTTTTAAATAAATCTGTAAATCAAAATAGCTTTAGAAAATAGCAAATAGGGTCCAAAAATTCTAGAAAAATTCATATAAATTTCTAGAGTTATTTTGGACTTAAATAAAATATGTTCAACTTAAAGTTGGCTTTTAATTTTGCAAATAAATTATTTTGGCTTTAAAATAATTAGGTAAAAGCTTTTTAAAATTCCAGAAATTAATTTAATTTTTATTTTTTTTCAACTTTAACTCAAATAAAACTTCAAAAACTTTAAGAAATTTTACTTTTGACTTTTAAAACTTCAGAAATTCAAGAAAAGCAATAAAACTCTTTCAAATTTCAGAAAATCCAACAAAATAATAACTTTATTTATTTTTTATTTTGGTAACAGCACTTTGGGATGTTACACTAAGCCAGGTTCCCTGCATTTCCTTTTATGCGGGTTCGAGTTTAAAATACAGAATGTTTTCTAGGTTACGTGATTAAGTCTCTACTCATTACTTTCTATCGGTATTGACCCCGTCATCCACCGAGTTCCTGTAATGTTGGTTGGGACGGCTCTCTTCCTGAACCCAACACTTCACCTTGCACTATAGCGCTTGGATCCCCCTCTTTCGAGTTCCTCCATCATACTCACACATATTACTTACCCGATATGGAGAGTATAACCACGTAACAAGGTAGTATTTTCTGCCCGTCGAAACGGGAAAATGGTTGGCACTTAAATACGACCTCTAATCTGGGTGAGAGTTTTGTTGGTCCTTATATATTACACATATGTAAAAGAGTCCCGCCCCTTGCCTCATCTCTTCTCTTTTCCTGCCCAAAGCCCCCTTAGTGGCTACTCCTGTCTGCGTTGGTTCGTCTGCTGCAATTATATGACGGCGTGAATAATAAATAAATAAGTAAATACTTAGTGGCATTTAGGTGCTACTAGGCGTACGATAATTTGTCGATTTTCCTTGTCAACAGATTTTAATTTAATAATATTTTTCGAGCCCCAGTTAGGTTAGCACTCCCCAACTGCGGTTGTTCTACAGTCTATTGGCTTTGGAATCATTGGTCGCCTATATTCAGGTTTTATCGCACGATAAATAAAATTACTACATGTACTTGCATGCAACTAGGTTTATTTAATTTTTAGGCATGCAAATATGCCTGATAGATTTTACTCAGGGATTTAATTTAATTAGTCTATCTCGAATAAATTATTTCCAACGCAACAGATAATTTGTCTAATTTAATGAGTTCTACCGGTGATTAATTTCGATATATAGCCTCAGATTAATTTATATACTTTTTCGCTTTTATTTTCTATCGATCAGCTTATTGCTATTTATCCGTACACGGCCTATACATTTGTTTGATTTAATAATTACACAGCACCGAACTTATTAATATTAGCGCTCATTCTACTGCCAAGCTTACCTATACTAATCCTCAATACAATTTACATTTTTACTTAATTTTCCTCCTTTTCCTTAAATTCCCCTTTTTTTTTCTACCCAACCACCAAATCACCCATTTCTCTCTCTCCCTTATCTCTTTCTTTCTCTCACTTCTCTATCCAAATCGGCCGAAGTCCTTCCTCATCTTTTCCCATTGTCTCTTCTTTCTCCATTCCCATTTATCTGGTTCTTTGCTTCATCGGCACCAACACCTAGGGCTCAGGGCGCCGCCGCCACTAGTTCCCAGTGCCCGACTGCACCCGTGCGCTCGCGCCTCTCCCCTCGGCCCGGCCCATGCCTGCTTCCTCGCGTGTGCCCGCGCCGCTGGCTCAGCCCAGCTCCCCTGTAGTCTCCTCCCGTGCGTGCACTCCGCCGGCGCCTCTGGTGCCTTGCGCCTCCCCTCCAGCGGTTGCTTGGCTCGACCCAGCCTACGGCCGCCTCGCCCCATGCGCTGTGCCTAGTGCCCGGCTCGGTTCCTCCATGATTTTATTTCCCTTTTATTTCCCCTCCTCTATTATTTCGGTTTTTAATGGTTGTTTGGTTTCACTTTCTGTTTTTAGTGTATTGATGCATGGTGAAAGTGTGGGCTGCTATTATGGTCTACTGAGGTATCTCTCCTCTACTCCCTTTATCTCTCAACCCTGCTCCCCCATTGCTTTGTGATGCGGGTGTTGGTGATGATACCACTACTGTGGGTGTTTCATGTGCTCTGTGAATGTGGGTGATGAAGTGGTTAATTAATGGGCTCTCAAGGCATGGTTGTGGTTTACCTTGTTTGGCCGGGTTGGGTTGAGGATGGCAGTGGTAGGGGTGATGCCGGCAGTGTGGTCATGGTGGTAGTGCTCCCCTTGTTCCCTTCTGTGCTTCTGGTCCTCGTTGTTGGCTTGATGTCGGTACTAGTCGTCTCTTGTCATTCTCGCTCTGTCGTCTTCCCTGTCTCCTTTTCTCCCCATCTCCGATTGCTCTCTGTGGGTGGGTTCTTTTGGAAATGGAAATAGTGGTTTGTGGCTTGCCCTTTGTTGGTAATGGGAGGATGGTGATGGTATGCTTGGGATGGCAGTGGGAATGAATGGTGGTGTCGGTTTCGGTTGGCTTGTTGGGTTGTCTTCAATTGTGAACTGAAAATGGGGGTGGGGTGCGTTGGCTTTTGCTTGCCCTCTGGTGTTGCCTTCAGTTGGGAAATGAGGCAAATGAGGTTGGCTTGTTTGGGTGAGGCATTGTGATGCTTGCTTGGGTGTTTTGTGAGGGAGAGGCTTATGAGGGAGGTGCATTTTGGTTGTGGCTCTTCCCTTGCTCTGCTCATGACTCTTTTGCTCTTTCCTTATCCCTTATGCTCTCTCAAAGCATTGTGGTCTTATGGACCATTGGTTCAAAGGTGGGTTCTAATACTATTTTCAGATTTTTTGCGGCAAAGGTAAGTCAGAAAAAGTGGGTGTCGGAATCTCTAAATTGCCGGGTGATGAAACCTACTGGAGGTGAGATGGTGCCGACTAACCTAGGTTGGTTTGGGAACCTCGGTGACCCTCTTGAATTCTGACGACAATCCTTCTTTATTCTAACTCTAATTTATTGCTTTCAATTTGCTACTGATCTTTTGGGTTTGGTGGACAATGAAAATGTGGATCGAGGAAGGGTTCGACGGACTGACGATATACGGACAATGATACAAGGAAGGCTTCGGCGGAATGCATGCAAGGGTTTTAGTTTATTCTTTTGTAAAGTATCCCGAGTTGTAATTTATATTTTGATTTATTGTAAGCAATTCTTGGAATAAATTCAGAGTTTGTAATAATTTACTTTCGCTTGTAGTGAATCCATATTGTGATTAATTCTGTGATTTAATTAATGTTGTATGTCTTCTTTCTAATTGACTTTGAATTTTATAAAGATGATGTGTGTTGATTTGGAGGTCTGGTTGTACTCTTGATGATGCAATTAATTCGGTGATTGTAAATCGCTTTAATGTTGTTGTAATATTTCATACTAGAAATTATGTCGATGTATTCTTGAGAATACATCTTGCATAAATTTGTTTGGCGATGCGTTCGATATTAATTTGCAATTATGTTTTTTTTTGTTTAGATGTATTTTTAATTAACTACTAATTACCGATTATCATTATTTAGCTTAGTTTAATTGTTCGGGTTCTCACACTTTACTACTAGAAAAGGACTCTAGTGGTGGTGAGTGATACGTTCTTCGCACCCCTCCATTCTATGTGTCAAAGCGCGCCGACCGGTGGGGTCATCTGCCTCCTACGCGGCTACGCCCCTCTTCTCGTCTCCTCACTCCTCCCGATTTGCACGTACCATAAGAGGGCTGATTTCGTCGCTTTTCCTCCTACGCGGCTAGGGACGGCAACAGAGCCATTCCTCGGTGGGGAGTGGTGGAACATCCCCGTCCCCGAGAGAAGGAAAAATCTCCGTTCCCCATTCCCATCCCTGTCCTGGGGTGCTATTCTCTCTTGTTTCCTGTCCCCGTCGAGTTATTGGGGCCCCACGGGGACCCAGACTCGAAAATTAGATCTCCAACCTCTCCTACACCGACACACATAGAGACAACAAAATAAGTGTTCTAAATAATTTAAATAGTGCTTATCAATGTTCCAAATAAAGAATTCCAATAATATTCTTAAAGTTGGTGTCCCAACTCCCAAGCAAATAAGCAAGCAAACCCTTAAAGATTTAAACAACGCGGTAATAGGCTAATGGCTAATGTGTCATAGGGTTATTGGGGGTCCATGCGGGTAGCGGGATGGAGAGTAGGGGAATGGCCCTGACCTCACTTCACCCGATGGAGAATTGTATTTACATATTAGCATCCCCATGAGGAAAGACATAGCCCTAACCCGACCTCTAATAGGTGAATTCCTCGTCGGGGAACGGAATGAGGCCCATTGCCATCCCTATACGCGGCTATGCCCTCTTCTTGTCTCCTCTCTCATCCCGATTTGCACGCACCACACGGCGCTCGCCACCGCCGAGCCTCGCCGCCGCTGGCCCCCACACAACTCTCGCTACCGCCTCGACTCGCCCGGAGAGCGAACGTCGTGCTACCGAGCTTCACCCCCATCTCTTGAGGGCTAGCGCGGTGAGGGCAAGATGGAGTGCGGAGCGGCGAGGTGGTGGTGTTGAGGAGCGCGAGCGTGGATGAGGTGATCGAGATGTGGGGGTATCCACCGCCCTGGCATCGGCGCCGGTGACAGTGGGTTCCTCCTCCGCTGCCCCCTGCGCCCTTAATCTCCCACCGTGTCCGTGTCAACGAGGTCTCTGCTGCCTGCACCCCTGCCCCTACCCTCGCTAGCGCCGGGGCCAGTGCCTCGCTCTGCTACATCTCACCGCCCGCACCCTTCATCTCCCACTGCATCTATGCCCCTCTTACAATGTCGCGCCCGAGATCCCGATGAAAACCATCTCCTACCACCGCTATTTATCCTAGGAAGTCGACGGAGGGCATCTCGTGGGCGTCCGTCCCATGCGACGGAGACACGACAAGCCGCTGACGCGAAGCCGGTCAGAAGAGGGCGCGGTTAGCCGGGTGAGATTGCTTTAAGTGGCGTATAATACACGGCTATGTCGAGTATCGTATGGTATCGCAAAGCATCTTTCTGTTATCTTGTCTTCCTCCTGTCTCCTCTCTCGTTCTTCCTCGTTCTCCTTCTGGTTCTTCTTAGAACATACATTGAGTTGTGAACATTGTTGAATCAAGGAGATATAGAGCCTCAAACAGATTGTGTTTACTGCGTGTTTGATTGCGTGTATGACATATGGTATCTGAGCTAGCTTGATCCGTGGAAAATCCTTGCAAACTCTTGGCCTTGACTAGTAAAATTCCACAGGGAAGGGTAGTGATTGCTCTCGGGCGATTGCTGTAAGACCTAATCCGGGTTCGATCGGTTCGGAGAAGGATTAACCACGGCGCCCACTAAGCAAAATGCCCAGGTGACGGAGGTGGTGACGACGATGGAAGGATTCGAAGCACGGGTGATGAAACAGCTAGAAGTGCTGAATGTGTTACGAGAAAAGGTGGAGGTGATTGATTCGGTGAAGGAGAGATTGGAGGATTTGGGATTGAGGTTTGAACAGCAGGTGGAAAGGCTGGATCAGGTCCAAACCAAGGTGAACCTGTCGAGGACATCGCTTGGGGAGGTACACAAAGAACAAGTTCAAGTGTTGCGGGCCTTGAAGGAGGGGGCACCGTCGCAATCCTTGATGTTGGCTGGGAACGGGGTACTGGGGGCTCCACCTGACGGGGTGCGATCGTTGCAGCGACCCGCTCCATCTCAACCACCGCAGCAGATACCACGGGTGGCTCTGCTGGCACCAATGAGGAATACTGATGAAGCAACCCAATCTCAGGAAGAAGCAAGCCAGAGGCGAAATTGGATGCCCAAGATGGATTTTCTGAAATTCGATGACACTGATGTGCGCATTTTGTTGGATAAGTGTCAGGCGTTCTTCACGGTGTATCAAATACCTGACAATTTCAGGGTGATAGCAGCTACTCTGAACATGGTGGATAGCGCTGTGCATTGGTACCATGCCTAGAAACTTACAATGGGATACATTGGGTGGGAGCAGTTTAGTCATGCGGTGATGAAAGAGTTTGAGGTTAACACTCATCGTAACAAGACGATGGAACTACTCATGCTCTGACAAAAAAGGAACAGTAGAGGAGTACAAAAGGAAATTCGAGCAATTGGTATATCACATTAGATTGTTCAACAATGCGCTTAGTGAGACAATGTTGGTGACTTAGTTCACTTTGGGACTAAAGGAGGAGATTAAGGCTGCAGTGGAAATTCATATTCCAGAGACTGTCAGTCAAGCAGCTGCATATGCCTTGGTGCATGAAGGAGTGTTGGAAAGAACAAAGAAGGGAACTCAGAGGGGTGGTCATTGGAGAGACAATCAGGGAAGTGGAAACAAAGTTGATGGAAAAGGGCAATTTGTTTCGGGAGAATTATGGAGGGCAAGACAACTGAAGGAGTACATGAGAACCAATAGGTTGTGCTATGGATGTGGGGAGAAATTTACCCCTCAACATGACTGCCCAAGAAAACATTCGGTTCAACTCTAGGCCATGGAACTTGAGAACAACAGTGAGGTGCTAACAGATGAGGTTTTGGATAGTCTAGTGACCAATGAAGGTCAGGAAGATGAGGGCATGCACATTTCTTTGAATGCTTTAACAGGTGAATCTCACCCAAAGACATTGAGGTTAAGAGCCCTGGTAGATAACCAGGTTATGCTCATGCTGTTGGATTCAGGGAGCTCACATAGTTTCTTGAGTAATACTTTGGTGTAGAAATTAGGAAGTAAAAGGAGGCAATTTGCTGTGCCATTGCCAGTTATGGTGGCAAATGGAGAAGTACTACAGTGCGCAAGTGAAGTACTCAATTTCGCATGGTGGATACAAGGCTATACATTTCAGCAAGATATGAAAGTGTTGGAGCTTGGGGGTTATGATGCAGTGTTGGGAATGGATTGGTTGGAAGGAAGGGGAGAGATGATATGCCATTGGAGTCACAAATGGGTAAAAATTCAATATCAAGGCCAACTTATTCAGTTACAAGAAGTTACAGATACAATCTCCTCTGAATTACAAGAATTGTCAGGGAACACACTAATGAAACTGTATAGAGGAAATGAGATTTGGGCTACAGCTATTTTGGAATCAGTAGCAGACAACCCGGTTGGCGAAATACTTGCAGCAGTCCAAACTGTGATACAATAGTATATCAATGTTTTCAAGGAACCAACTCACCTACCTCCTCATCGAGTGTTTGATCACACCATTCCTCTTCAGCCTGGAGCTGCTCCTGTCAATAGCAAGCCATACCGGTATTCGCTCCAATAGAAAAGTGAAATTGAGAATCAAGTCACCGAAATGATACAATCTGGTTTAGTAACACCAAGCATGAGTCCTTTTGCATCACCTGTACTATTGGTTCAAAAAAAAGGATGGGAGTTGGTGTTTTTGTGTTGACTATAGAAAACTGAATGCCTTGACAGTTACGAATAAATTTCCTATACCAGTGGTGGATGAGCTCTTAGGTGAGTTAGCTGGCACAACCATCTTTTCCAAATTGGACTTGAAGGCTGGTTATCATTAGTTTCGAATGGTTGAGCAAGATGAGCATAAGACTGCGTTTAAAACACATCACGGGCAATTTCAATTCAGGGTTATGCCATTTGGATTAACTAACGCTCCAACCACGTTTCAATGCTTAATGAACTCTGTATTTGCTGAGTATACAAGGAAGTTTGTGTTGGTTTTTATGAATGATATATTGGTTTATAGTCAGACTTTGGATCAGCATGTGGAACATCTCACTTTAGTGTTTCAAGTGTTACAACAGCATTAGCTCTATGTCAAGTGAAGTAAATGTTCTTTCGCTCAAAGGCAATTAGAGTATTTGGGCCATATAATTTCAGACAAGGGAGTAGCCACTGACCCTGAGAAGACACAAGCAATGGTGCAATGGCCTACACCTACTTCTGTCACTGAGTTAAGAGGATTTCTAGGCTTAACAGGATATTACAGAAAATTTGTGCAGGGGTATGGAATCCTGGCCAAGCCCCTGACCATCTTGTTGCAAAAGAAAATGTTCTGCTGGTCCAATGAAGCTCAGGCTGCATTTGAAGCCTTGAAGCATGCAATGAGCAGTACTCCGGTTCTAGTCTTACCATATTTTGATAAACCGTTTTGCATTGAGACCGATGCATGTAACACTGGCATTGGAGCAGTGTTAACCCAAGAAGGGCATCCAGTAGCATACCTTAGCAAGGCTTTGGGAGTCAACAATCAAAAGTTGTCTATTTATGAAAAGGAGTTCTTAGCTATTATGTTGGCTGTAGATAAATGGCGACAATACTTGTTGCGAGGTCCTTTTGTTATTAAAACAGATCACAAAGCACTTTGTCACTTGGCGGATCAAGTGCTTACATCCAAACTACAAAAGAAAGCCATGACCAGACTGGTTGGATTGCAATTCAAGTTTTAATAAAAAAAGGTATGGAGAACAAGGCAGTGGATGCTTTATCCCAGGTTGGACATGTGTTTTCTCTACAAGCAATTTCCATGGGTCAACCGGTGTGGATCCAAGAGGTTCTAAACTCCTATGTGGTGGATAGTAAAGCTCAGCAGTTATTGACTCGGCTAGCAGTTTCTCAACCTGATGAAGACGGCTACAGTCTACATGATGGACTAATTAGACCATATGGCAAAATCTGGATAGCAGCTAACACAGGTTTGCAAAACAAGATAATCCAGGACTTTCATGCAACCCCTATGGGTGGTCATTCGGGTATTCAAGCAACATTTCAGAGAGTAAGGAAGTTGTTCCAGTGGGCTGGCATCAAGCAAGCAGTGCAGAACTTTGTACAATAGTGTGCTATTTGTCAGTAGGCTAAACATGAGCAATGCAAACTGCCTGGTCTTCTGAACCCCCTTCCGATTCCGGAGAATGCTTGGCAGGATATCACGATGGACTTCATTGAGGGCTTACCGAAATCCGAAGGCTACAATGTGATTCTGGTGGTGGTTGATCGGCTCACAAAGTATTCACATTTTATTCCTTTGCGACATCCTTTTACTGCAGCTATCGTGGTTAAAGCCTTCTTAAAAAATATTGTCAAACTGCATGGAGTACCTCGCTCAATTGTGTCGGGCAGGGATAAGATTTTCACTAGCACCTTTTGGAAGGAATTATTCAAGCTCTAGGACACCAAGTTGCAGATGTCAACGGCCTATCATCCTCAAACGGATGGGCAAAGTGAACGGGTGAATCAATGTTTAGAAATGTACCTTCGTTGTGCGATTCAAGCGACACCCACTAAATGGTTTCATTGGCTGGCCCTCGCAGAGTTTTGGTACAACACTAACTATCATACCACTTTGGATTGTTCTCCTTACAAAGCCTTGTATGGCACCGAACTGAATTATGGGCAATTTCCTTCCCTGTTGGCGGCAACACCTAGTCAAGCAGAGCAACTGTTACTAGAACGGCAAAACATGACAAACCGCCTAAAACAAAATCTCGCAAAAGCTCAGTTGCGCATGAAGAATATGGCTGACAAAGGCAAGTCCCCTCGAGAATTTTCGGTTGGTGAACAAGTTTATCTTAAGCTACAACCGTACAACCAATCTTCGGTTGTCAATCGACCGTATCCTAAACCATCCTTCAAATATTTTGGACCTTACAAGATTATTTAGAAGATTGGACTGACGGCTTATAAGTTGCAACTCCCTAATGACAGTTTGGTCCATCCAGTTTTTCATGTGTCTCAGTTGAAGCAATACATTCCAGATCATTCACCGATGTTTGCTTCACTTCCCATTCTAGTGGAGTTGATTGCAGAGGAAGTTGTGCCTGAAGAAATTTTGGACCGCCGCTTAATCAAGAAAGGTAATGCAGCGCATCTTCAAGTCTTGATTAAATGGTCTTCGATTCCATCTTCTTCGGCGAGCTGGGAGGACTATGATGTGCTGCGCGAGCGGTTTCCATAGGCTTCAACTTGGGGACAAGCTGACATTCAAGGGCGCGGCAATGTCACTGCCCTGTTGGCGGCAATGGGACAGGCAAGACCACCGGGAAGGCAGATAGCTGAAGATATAACATGAAGGTCCAACTGGGCCGGATGGGTCGTAAAGAGGGCGCGAAGTTAGCCAGGCTGAGATTGCTTTCGTAGCGTATAAGACACTGAACTGTAATCAAGTATCGTATGGTATCGCAAAGCATATTTCTGTTATCTTGTCTTCCTCCTGTCTCCTCTCTCGTTCTTCCTCATTCTCCTTCTGGTTCTTCTCAGAACATACCTTGAGTTGTGAACATTGTTGAATCAAGGAGATATAGAGCCTCAAACGGATTGTGTTTACTACGTGTTTGATTGCGTATATGACACTGGCGAGGTCAGAATGGATGCAGGCGGCGGAGTACGGGGTGGCATGAGGACTGAGTCCGGTTATTCCCTTGTACCACCGTGCTTGCCATCGTCGCCAAGCGACAGATGCCTGCCTTGTGCGACTATGTTGCTCCCTCTCTGACAATGTGCACCTCCCTATCGATGAGGACCCTTCCTGTTCCATTGATGCACGTGGGCCCAACAAGGAATATTATGTTGTGTGTGAAGTTAATCTTCATCACTGCTGTTGTGTTTGTTACAATATTATCTCAACATATAACCTCTTATTATAGCACAGTTGATTGCTGAGCTCTCGCTGTGTCCACGTCGTCCACATTTTGGGAGCGTCCGATCGTTGCGCCTCGCGCGGTTCCGCCCTTCGATCGCGGCACCGGCGCTTGCTCTGTTTCTTGCGCATCATCCTCTCCCGAAGCTTTGGCTTCCTTCCTCTTGCCGCATCGCCAGGAGCTTTTCCTCTTCCCCTTTCCTTTCTGCTTCTCCTCTCGATCTCTTCGTCCCTCATCTTTGCCCGTGCCGCTTCTGTCGCCCCCACTACCGCCTCCTCCCCTCCTCCCGCGTCGGCTTCCCCTTGCTGCCCGCATCCCTCCTTCACCCGCGCTGCCCCCTGCTCCCCTTCATTTGCGCACCCACCTCCCATTTGCCCGCACCGCCGTCGCTGCCCCCTCTTCACCTTTGCCCACTCCGTCGCCCCCACTACCGCCTCCTCCCTTCCGGGCGCGTCGGCTGCCCCTCGCTGCTCGCATCCCCCCTCACCCGCACCACCCCCTGCTCCCCTTCGTTCATGCCGCTGTTTCCTCCCCTTCCCCCCCTTTGGCCCCGCATCCCCCCTCACCCACGCCACCCCTTGCTCCCCTTCGTTCCTTGCCCGTCTCCTCCCCTTGGTGCGCCCTCAGACTCCCCCCTCTCCTTTTCCCTTGCTTGCCTGCCGCCCCCTCCTCACCTTCGCCCGTGTCGCCCTTGCCACCCCCTTCTTCCCTTTCGCCAAGACCTCCTTCCCACCCCTTCCTCCCTTCACCACACAGACTTGCGAGATGCGTTGGAGGGCCAAACCCGCCGTCTTCGACGCCAATCTCCCCGCAGGTGAGACCCATTCCGCTTATTTCTCTGGGAAGCATTCCTTCCCCTATTCTTCCCCCTCTCGCCTCCAGCCTTGCCGCCCTTCTCCTTCCCATGACCGATCGCCCTTGACCACACCGGCTCGCCATTAACGTCGGTGGGCATAACGCCAATCCCCACCGCCCCCTCTCCCTCCAGACAATCCATTTTTGTCATCCTCGGCCGCACCGTGGCACTAGACCCCTTTGCCGACGTCCAGCCTTGCCCGAGACACAAGATTTTTCAGTACAGAATGCCAGCTGAAAACAATCTTTGTGTATTTTGATCGAGTTTGTGGTAGTTTGCAAGCATTCTACTGTTAGATACATATTATGTCCTTTTGTAGGTTGCTATGAAAAATGGGAAATGATACGATGAGGACGTACGATTTTGAGCGTTCCGATCGTACGGTCCATGTAATCCCTACTTTAAGTGCTTATCTTTTCCATTGAATGACCGTGTCAAGTATGCATGCAGTTGTTCATGCTTCTCCAAAGGAACCACATACGTTTGCCTCTAATGGAGGGATTAAAGGACTGTCTTGTATTTTTGGAAGAAGAAACCCTCTTTTTTTCCTTTTGGAACTATCCAAATATGAGCAAGCATGCTTCTTATGTCGGATTTCTTGTTCGGGGATGTTGCAAACGTTGTCCGGGGATTTTGCAACCGTTGTCCGGAGATGTTGCAACCGTTGTCCGGAGATGTTGCAACCGTTGTCTGGGGATGTTGCAACCGTGTCCGGGGGATGTTGCAACCATTGTTCTAGAATGTTGCAACCATTGTCCGGGGATGTTGCAACCATTGTCCTAGAATGTTGCAACCGTTGTCTAGGGATATTGCAAGTGTTGCATCTGTCGAAAACAATGTTGCATCCGTAGAAAAAAATGTTGTATACTGTCTACGACGATGTTGCAATTTTTTCCAATGCGTTTTTTTTCCAGATGCTTTGTTTTTTGATTTGTAATGTTGTAACCGTTGTCCGGAGGATGTTGCAACCGTTGTCCTAGGATGTTGCAACCGTTGTTCTAGGATGTTGCAACCGTTGTCTGAGGATGTTGCAACCGTGTTTGGGGGATGTTGCAACCGTTGTCCGGGAGATATTGCATGCAGCGGTGTACTTCTTTGTGATGTTGTATCTATATAAAAAAAATTATGGTCCATTAAAAAAATTATTGTATCCATAGGAAAAAAGCTGAATGCGTGTAGCAAGCAAGTAGCAGCAGCAGCTGCTATCTGCAGGATACCTACCACAAGTTTCGATAGTTGCAGCCTATAGATACAAGTTATCTTGTGCTGCAGTATGCGTAGGGTGCCTGCGAGAATTGACCATACTATATTGCTCTGACTTGATGGGCCATCTGGAACATCAAGCATTGCCAGTCAGGCGTACACATGTAAAGGAAAGAAGACACACTCCACTGTATGGGTGGGTCCCTTTAAGACCGACTAGCCATCAGCCATTACTTTCTTCCATACCATCTAGTCTAGTAGGTAGTAATTAGGACGATCGTCAGTTGTTCCTCCCTTGTCCTTGTGATGCGATTCTTGCTTTACTGCGAGAGGGTTCTGAGATTACCGTACCTACTTATAACGGCAGAGGTCACAGCGATGTCGCCGATTTTTCGAGCCTCGAAATTTGGACCATGTGAGTTGAGCGGCCAGTGGGGCCAGTGACAGTGAGAGCGGGGTGGTGGGGGCTGAGGTGGAGACGACACGGTGCGGGGTTTGACCGGGAGCGATGGTGGGCACGAGACAGAGTAGAAACGCAGGTGGGATGGCTGGCTTAATACTAGGGTTACACATGTTGCTAGGTTCGGACCGTACGGGTGAAGCCTCCACCCGTACGTCCGTTTCCTAGTTGCTCCCATGAAAAATATACCCTTTGTTTGTGGAGGCGCTTTCGCTGACTTGGGAAAGATCACGTAAGAAAGGTTATACAATTCGAAATAACATAAGGAATGTGCTCGATAGCTTTTTACTCTAAACATTGGCTTCTTTCATTCTCAACTTTTTGGTTTCATTAGATATGTAACATAGTTGTAATAGCAAGATATTTGAATGTCACTTTGGTCATGCCAAGGTTGGATAAGACTTCATTTTGGAATGATCCAAGGTTCGGTTTGCCACCTTGATATTAACTTCCTTTGCCTAATTTATTTCTTGAGCTATTAATCGATTTTGTGCTTGTGAGTGACCCATTCTATCTTGCAGTGAGTTCCAAGATATATTTGATGCTGAACACTTTATAACATCTTTACGAGATGAGGTTCACATACTGAGAGAGCTGCCCCCAAAAGTAAAGCGAAGAGTTGAACTTGCGATGTTCCACTCAATGCCACCTATCAATTGGTCTCATATCTCCTATTACCATAATCAGGTAATTTACATCTTTCATTGTACTAAGGCTGCTTTGATTAGAGTGTTTATTCAATAAGCTAATAGCTGATTAAATCTGAAACATATTCTTCCATTGATTCGAAAGTACAAGGTTCTCCATTTAAATAGAACTGGTGCCAGGCTAGCAAATAACGTTTTACTTATGGAGATTCAGAGACTGCGATTCATCCATTTTTTTTTATCAGAGTGCAGTATCTGAATCTCTGCAGGTAGATAGATGCCAAGTAGTGATTCTGGCAGATACATTGACTAAACAAATTGCTAATGAAACTAAGTACTACTTGTTTTTTTGTGTATCTTATTGGATGCATTAGATATATCCATAGTACATTAGGGTCAGTAACTACCCCTCAAATATTGTTCTTTTCCTGTTGAGCCCAACAGGCATCGTGGTATTATTGAGATCTAGAATAATAGGATGTTATTTCCTGTTGTAAAATTTTGTGCTATTCGATCGAACATGGCTACTAATAGATTGTTAATCTTGTTTTTATGTGATGTGTAATGCCACAGCTAAAAGATGCTTATGCTATACCAGGTTAAGAGAACATATAATGTAAGAGCTAGCAGTATGGTGGACACATGCAACTTTTCTTGGCAACCTGAATTAAAAAAATGTTCTGATGTTGTTTTACGGTGGTAAACCGGAGTCCCTTAGTTCAATTACTAATTAAAAATTATTTCCCTTTCAAGGATTAATAGCATAATTGAGTTGGCTTTTATGAATGACTATTTAGAACTAAAGATTGATATTATGATCTAGAATTCGCTGATGAACAAATTGTTCGACCATGCGAAGTTATGAACATTTATTAGCAATATTATGTGGAACCTTGCTTGATTTCAGTTTTTTCTTTATTTTGCAGAGTAACTTGAATTAGATTGGTCTTTTTTTTAAGCATCATCGTGTGGGAGAATCTGACTACTTCTTTCACCAGTGTATCTTTGCCTCATATTTTAATTCTCAATAATAGGATACAGATGGCCCGGAAATGTTGCATTCCGCGTTCCCTCGAGATGCAATGTTTATGGTGGGTTCATATGGTCCAACATACATATATTTTTGATAAGAAGAGGCAAACAACCCTTCAGCCTCATGCATTTAAACTGATAGATTATCAGATTTGGACCAAAAAATGTACACACCTCATCTAGAGCATTACGAGGAAGAAAGCTGGCATAACTCTCGATGGTTACGGTGTTGTGAGGCGAACAATCTGAGGAAGAATAATAATTAAGGTAGGCTTGGGTCCAACCGTACCATAATTTGATTGATTCATGTGCTGGTCAATCAAAGCATAATTGATGTAATATTATTTCCTTTTGTATTTGTATGTCTACTTTCCATCATTTGGACTAGCATTGAATTTGTCCTTCCATTTATACCTCCCTTTCTATTGCTCATGATCAATATTCCTACGATTTGCACTCAATTTTGTACATATCTGTACATTGAAGTCTTCCATAGTACAATGTCACGATATATGTCTCTGATATAACAGTTAGGAGCTGTGTTAAGAATAGACAGATCTGAAGCTTTTAGCCGAGAACTGATTAGGTACTGAAACTATTCCCTACTGCCTGAACTCTTTCTAATTGAGAATATCGATCTCGTGTGTTAAGTTTCATCCAAGTCAGAAAAGTCAATTTGGCGGAGGAGTAACATTCTGAGAGAACACTATATTGTAAACTCCTTTTGCAGTGCTTATGCTATAGGCTTCCATTTCTTATCTTTCTGACAAGTGTCAATGTGTGTACAGTACACTCCTGCAATTAATATTTGGAGTACTAGGTGCATATTCGCTGAACTTCTTGGTCTTGGTTTTTAAGAGACCATGTTTCTCTATAGTGTGAATTACCTAACCGTTCTGTACATAAAGACTATCATATGCATGCATATAACTATCATGAAAAAACATATTTAGCTTTTTATTAGGTAGCCTCATCTTTCTGGATTTCATGTTGATACCATCCGCTTTATTCTGCACATCGCTAGAACATAACATATCCTATAAACAGCCAAAACAAAAATATAAACAGTCACAACAACCATTATGTTAAATTCTGAAAATATGGTTGTAACGATTTATACTCACCGGCGTGGCAACGTGCACATTGCCGCCCAGTAATGTTTTATGTAACAGACGAGCAATACATGCTATATAAGACCGCGGCAAGCAACCGGGTCGACATTTGCACAATTGCTCCATCACCAGCGAGGTGAGAATATTATAGATTTATTTCCGATGTTCAATTTCTTCTTCTGCTAGAGTAGTTCTGAATCTTATTTCATGGTTCATTATTTCATCTGTTTGTTCAGAGGTTTTTGGTTGACATTTGCACAATTGCTCCATCACCAGCGAGGTGAGAATACTATAGCTTTCTTTCCGATTTCCAATTTCTCCTTCTCCTACAGTAGTTCTGATAACTTATGGCAGCACATTTATGTTTTGTTGACGTACAATGAACTATAGAGTCCTTTGATATAATTCAGACATAGATTACAGGTTTTTTTGGATGATTAGTGGTTTAGCTTTATTTTACATGAATCGTTATGTTGTACACTTCAACAGTGTTTGATATCGTCTCCCATATTTTTCGTGCTATACATTTTGTGAGTTACTTTTCGATTCTAAATGTTTGCAGCCTCACGATTGAAGTTTATGGGATTTAACCTTGAAGGAAGATAACGGGCAATTGTCCCCTAGGAGCTGGTTGATCCATAAGTTCCTTAAGTTCTTGTTTCCACAGGTAATTAGTTTGGCAGCTCTTGATTTTGCTTTCTTTTGATAAATGGACGAGAAGATGTCATCTTTCAATACAGTCGGTGTAGGATATGCAAACTATTTGCTTTTACTTTTCCAACATGACATATACTCTTTAACCATTTATTATACATTGTTTCAAGTGGTATGATTTCATTCTTTTTAATGGAAAGTTGGTGTGATTTCATTGTTTATTAGGAATAACCTGTCCAGAGCAAAATTGAATCCTGTTTGTTCATGAAATTTGATCATTGCTGGATTGAAATTAATATGCAGCAAGGTCGTCCTGATGATTTAACATTTAGCACAATCTTATACATACTTATTTTATTCATTCTGAGGGTTTTATTCTTATCACTTGAACTGTAACAATATTTAATCTGAATTCTATGTGTAAATTCAGTCTGTTGTGATTTAGGTTATGTGTTTTCATTCTTTGTAGTTCCTAAGGCTTGCCTTTTGTAGTTCAAGCATGGGAGTTGTTTGATTTATCTTTGTTTAAACTAAATTCAGCAAAGAGCACAATATTTCTCATGGTTGTATAATAGAAAGTTACCGTCTAGGATGCACGGACACGGACACGCGTGTCGGCCACGACACGTATCGGACACGGGATCGCCATTTTCTAAAAAATGGCGACACAGGGACACGACTAAATAATAATAATAATAATAATAATAATAATAATAATAATAATAATAAATGCATATGTTTTATTGAATGCTTTTCTACGTGTTTATCAAACAAGATAACTAGACATTGCATTTTTATGACCCAACCGAGTTCCAACTTCCAAGCAATGTCAGCATGGTATTCAATCTCATTAAACAATTGAATAGACAAACTTATGAGGCCACACTTTCCAATTTTCCATGCATATCCACAAGGGTGGAATCAACTAAGTCTAACAGCACTAGTGAGATATTTCAGCACTCAGCTCATATAGTCACATGTATACAAGAAACAACTCAACTCATATGTACACTCACTCACTCAGACACTCACCAAGCTGAACGGCGTCGAGTGTCGGGTGACCTCTGGAGGGAGAAGAAGCAGAAGAAGCAGCAGAGCAGCGTCGGGTCGTCGGGAGAAGCTCGGGGCTGCAGTCGGCGTCGAAGGGGAGAAGCTCGGGGCTGCAGCCAGCGTCGAAGGGGAGAAGCTCGGGGCTGCAGGCGGCGTCGAAGAAGGGGAGAAGAAGCAGAGTGGCGTCGGTCATTGGGAGCACGGAAAGGGCGGCATTCAGCCGTTGGTCGCCATTGATCTGGCGACTCAAAGACATCGAGAGGGGCGTCTGGTCTTGGTGGGGCTCGATCTTTGCGAGCAACGTCAAAGGAGAGAAGAAGCCGAGCGGCGTCGGGAGCAAGGAAGAAGCTAGTGGCCATCGGGAGCCACTGGATCTAGCGACGAAGGGGAGAAGAAGCCGGTGGCCGTCGGGAGCTGCCAGATCTGGTGTCGAAGGGGAGAAGAAGCCGTTGGCCATCGAGAGCCGTCGGATCTAGCTACGAAGGGGAGAAGAAGCTGGTGGCCGTCCAGCGTCGAAGGGGAGAAGAAGCCGGTGGCCGTCGGGAGCTGCCGAATCTGGCGACGCAGCAGGGGCGGGCGGGCGCTGTCGGGGCTCAGGACTGCGGCGTCAAAGGTATGCCTCTAGTCCTCTGGACTGTTGTAGGTTAACTAGTGATGGACTGATGGTGATGGAATGGGTTGGTACTGTTTTGGGCCGAATTTAATGGGCCCAAGTGTCCGATACGTGTCTTATATGTGTCCGATACGTGTCCGATTTTATTTTTGTTTTTTTTTCACGGTTGCAATTTCCGACACGCCTGGAATACGTGTCTGAGCCATGTCGGAGCCGTGTCCGTGTCCGACATGGTGTCCGACACGGACTCGGCACCTTACAGCCGTGTCCGTGCTTCCCAGGTTACCACAACCATGTTATTTCTAAAACCATATTGTTTTTTTACTCATGAATTACCTGTTACTGCTGTTGATTATGAAATACTCTATTTTGGGCATGGTTGCATATGCTCATAAACTCATAGGTATGTGCCTTACTGTAGGATGAAGGATGATCGACTATAGGGGGGTGAATAGGAGGTTATAAAAATTATTGAGCTCGAATTGACAATTTTAAACAATTATGATCTTAATGAAGGAGTTCTAGCACAAGTCTAAAAGATATTATCAATAATATACTAAAACAATTCTAGCAAGAGTTCTACACAAGTAAGAGCTAGAAAGTAAATGCAAAAACGTAACATGGAAGAGAAAAACCACAATGTAGACACTTGATGTTTTCCCCTAGTATCAAAGACTTGCCGGTCTTCACTAGTCCACGTTGAGAAAACTTGAACGAATCAAGTTGGCTCCACATGAGCACTTCTCTCGATCACTATCATTTTCCTTCCTCCTCTCCGGAGATGGTGAGTATGCAACCACTTCACAATTCTTTGCCGGGTCACTTCACAATCTTCTTTGAAATGATCACTGCACAAACTCTTCTCCAAGCTGTCTAGGTGCCGGCAAGCACCAAGAGTAATAAACCAAAGTGTTTGCTTGAATAAAATCAAGTGCTAACAAGATCAACCAATGATGCAATGCACTCGAATGCTCTCAACTATCTCAAAATGAGAATTCAAAGCAAATGAGTAATAGAGAGTAATCTAAAAGCTCAAATGTATTCAATGAGGTTCAATATGCTCAAACGTTTCGAGCTAGAAGCAGGTGAGGAGGTATTTATAACCCCCATCAACAAAACTAGCCGTTTGGAACAAATTCCTGAAAAAAATAGGATTTGCGGTAGTACCACTGTACAAATCCGGTACTACCACGATCCTTTGCTCAGCGATTAACATTATTCATTAAATGCTTCTGAACTAGCCGTTATAAAAAGATGCGGTCGTACGCACTCATAAGGCCCGGTACTACCGTAGCGCGGTAGTACCGCTCAGTTAGATCGGAACTATCGATTTCCAGAGGTTAAAGAATCAATAAAAACACCCTATCTAGAAATAACGTACACTCAAGAAATGTGGTCATACTGTTTTTGGAAAAAAGAGAAACTCCCAAAAACATATTCTCTGAAAAATACATACCGCCAAGCAAAGATTGGTACTACCGCCTTGCGGTAGTACCACTTAAGAAGTGCGGTTATACCGATTTTCAAGAGGGAACAAAAACTCTCCAAAAATGCTCTCTGGAAAAAACATACCGCCAACTAGAATTTGGTACTACTGACCTGCGGTAGTACCGCTCATCAAATACGATTATACTGATTTTTCTAAACAACTTTCCAGATGCAACTCTAAATGCAATACATGTCATTTGGTTGATCACAATGGCATAAAATAATCTTTCAAGCTACTAGCTATGATCCCTCTTTATAGTACGACATCTAGCCTACTAATCTGATCTTTTCTCTAAACACCTAGACCGGTAAAAACTACAAAAGGATCCTTAGGCTAAAAAATACATTTGCTTTGAGCTATGTCGATCTTTTATCATCTTTGCATTGCCATTTTCATGCCATCATTCAAACTCCGGGACTAAACCTTTAAAACATCTTAGCACACGTATTAGTCTCATAACACATTGTTGACATTAATTACCAAAATCATTTTTAGAGGCCTATATGCTTTCACTTACCCTCTTCAGTTGCGAAGAGCACAACTTTACTACCAGTACGGGAGCCTTGATCCTCACTTCTCTCGTTTTCTACCAGTGCCTGCTCCCCTGTTCTCACTGAAAACGTATGTGTTATATATTTTTCCTTTCTACATGAAGCTATGAATGGACATGTTGATCTTGTATGTGATTTGGCATACACGAGGAATTCTGGATTCTGGTGCAGTAGCTGTAAAGTTGTCGTTCTTACATGCCTAGATGGCTTCACCTTTTTCTGATTAGTTTCATTTTCTATCTTCTGTGGATTTACACCTAGTTGAAGGGGCATGAAAGTTAATGCTGCCCTAGGCCAGCATGCTATTCATACTTGATTGATGCAATTGTTGTAATCTCCATGATTTTTGGCCTTCCATGTATCAGAATGTTAAATCAATAATAATCTTGATATGAACTTGCGCTTCCTGCTTTAGATTAATTGTGAAGTCGTGAACCCAATCCATACATGTGAGCCAATCCAAAACAGTGTCATCAACAATAAATTGGGGACACCCTTCCTTGCCAAAGCTACAGCTTGTGACGGTGCCGTCCCTAGCTTGCTTTCCTAGATCCCTTTGAGGACATCCGATTGCAGTGTCCGGAATTGCCGCAACGATAACAAATGATTTCCTGATATCGCCGCTTTTGAGGGGACTTACTAGATCCCTTAAGTTCTTGTTTCCGTAGGAAATTAGTTTGGCAGCTTTTGATTTTGCTTTCTTTTGATAACTGGACGAGAAGATGCCATTCACTGTTGAGTTCAGTGATTTGGAGGCTATGTTGCAAGAAAACACATAAGTTGTCAATTTGGTGGTATGTTTAGCATTCGCTGGCTGGCGAAAGCTTGGTGTAGTTTCAGGGTTGATTTGGGACTCCTTTTCATTTCGGTTGATCTCTGTTTTCTTTTTCGGTTCAGAATATGGTCGATTTTGTGAGTGAATGGGTGTATCTTCGCGTCATTGATTGGGAATTTGTGAAATTAGCTATACTTATGTCGATACCATGCAAATCCGATAGGTGCTTCTTTATCTACTGTGTCAGTGGATTTGATGTTCAGTTAGTATGTGCATTCTTAGTGCCAAATGTAACATTTTTAGCCAATATAGATATAAGAGAGGTATGAATGTTTCAATGTGCTATTTTGTTTTCTTGTGATGGGCTCTCGATAGATCTTTTTATAAATTAGATTCAGGTTATGTAACTATTGGGAATTACAAGGTATCTGCTTCCTAATATTATATGTTTTTTTTCTTGAGGATGACTTTGTGTTAATTTGAGAACTAGAGGTTTTACGCTTTGCTTTAAGAGTTGGACTTCAAACCTGTTGAATTTTGGAAGCTTGGATAGGATATAAAGAGAAGGTACAATGCTCTGTCATCTAGGGCCTGTTTGGTTTGTTGCCCAACAATACTTTACCAAAATTTTAGTAATACCTAGAAAATATAGTTAGTATTTGTTTTGCTTCCTATATTTGACATGCCTTTAAAAAATTTGGCAACGGCAATTTTTATCCTACTGAATCCTGGGCCAAAACCGGGCGCCCATTTTGCTCGCCAAAGAATTGGCAAAGTATGCTGCCAATGTGTATGCAACGTTTCATTGGATATGGTTCTTGACATTAATGCAAAGTTAGGGTAATTAATCAGTTTCAAATGATTATATTTTCTAAATCGAGTATCCGATTTGCGATTCGATTGAACCGTTGTGTTCCTTGTTATTTAATCAACAAAACAAGATCACTGTTAACATATTTTAGGGCAAAAAAAAAGATATCATGCGGGATCCACGTGTCATACTCACAATTTTGTCAAGTTTTGGCATGGCTGCAATCCAAACACATCAATTTCAGCATTGCCCGTGAATTGGTATGGGTACGATCCAAACACCATTTTTTGCCCAGGTTTTGGCATTACCAAAATTTTGGTATGGCTACTTAGGGTCGTAAACCAAACAGGCCCCTAGATGCAATTTTGATGTATTCAGCAACATGAGAGTACTGTAATTTTCATATTCAGTCAAATTGTTGGACTACAACCTCAGCTTCACGACATATTTAGATCTTGTAGTATTTATGGAAATTAGCAATCCTTGATGAACAGCTAATAATAGGTGGATAGATGCTAATATGTTGTGCAAATACATCTGTTTTCTTTTTTTCTTAGGAACTACGATGTTAATATGCTATGCAATGAATATTTCATATTGCAAAGTAATGTATTTTTAGTGCAACCTCAGCTTCATGACATATTTAGATCTTGTAGTATTTTCGGAAGTTAGCAACGTAGGCTAGGTGGAGCTGTGATAGGCAATGGCAGAGCGGGGTACAAAAACACTTTGCTTTGGCTGGATTAATTTGGATATGCAGGATCTTGGGGCTGTTATTATGTACTAACTACTCACTCACGCATCCCAATTAACTATATAACCTATCTTTAATTTAATTGGAGCTACAATGAGCTAGGTTAGGTTCATGTAGAGTAATAATCATTTGGAAGCATGTTGGGTTCTTGCAGGTTTGGAAGAGTGCCATTGCCTTTTCTGTATTTAATTATGTTGCTTAAATCCGCTTAAATCGCCAAAAGTCGCCAGTTGCGATATCTACATTAAACTTTAGCGTCGGCCCTAATTTTGATGATATAACGTCATATCACCACTATATCTGCGCTATTTGCAACCTTGTTAACAGGGCATCTCGATTACTCATGTTTTCACAAAGAAAGCTGACCGTTGTTTCACCAGTAAAACCAACCTCTTATTGCTTAGTGAGTCATGGCATAGTAATAGGATTAAGAAATGTGGAGGCTATCTAGATTCTAGAAGCAAGATGGTGTGCCATTTAGGACGTGTTTGGAACAGCTTCGGCTTTTCACCTGAAAAAGCCAGAAGCTGTCTCAAATAGGGGCTTTTCCCACCGGCTTTTTCGAAAGTCGGAAGTTGCGTATAACGTGATAAAGTCGGAAACCGCCATGGGCTAACTTCCTGTGGCTTCCCACCACTCCTTCCGAATTTACCCCCGAAGTTGGGTGGTATTTACCCATGTTTTGCCATTCAACAAAACCCTCCAACCTCCTCGCACGAAACCCTAGCGTTGCCCCCCATCCCTCCCCCGCCCGCTCCCCCCTCTCCCTCCCGAGCGTAGCCTCCCTCCTTCCACATGTGGTTGCCGCCTGCTCCTTCGCCCTCTTCCTCCCGAGCCCCGCCTTGCTCGCTCCTCCGCCCCTACCGGTGCCGCCGCCCTCCTCCCGCGCCATCGCCGGCCTGCGTCTCCGGCCTCAACCACTTCCCCGACGTGACATCGCCCTCCTCACTCCCCTCTCCCCCGAGTCACCGCCGCCTTCCTCCTCCCGACAAGCCTCCTCTCCTCCCCGCCTTGCCGTCAGCCTAACCCTAGCCGCTGTGGTCTTTTTTATTTCTTTTCTTTTCTATTTTGTTCTTTTCCTTTTCTGTTGTAAATTAAATATTTATGTAATACTTATTTATTTTAATAATTATTTTGTAATTATTATATATTTTAATAATTATCGTTAATTGTTGTCAATTGCGGTAGTTGTTGTTAATTGCGGTAGTCGTCCATTGTGTTAATTGTCGTTAATTGCTGTAGTACAGTTGCGGTAAATTGCGTTAATTGTCATTAGTTGCATTAATTGCGTTAATTGTCGTTAGTTGCGCTAATTGTTGCCAGTTGCATTAATTGTGGTCTATTGCGTTAATTGTTGTCAGTTACGGTCTATGTCGTCAATTGTGTTAATTGTCGTTACTTGTCGTTAGTTGTCATCAGTTGTGTTAATTGCCGTTGAATGACATCAAACAATTCACCATTTGACTCAAGGGCATTTCAGACATTTCTTATCTCAAAAGCTACAACCGGCCTATCTAAAAGCGAGACAACCAAACATCAAACCTCTTATTTCGGTAGAGTGCGATGTTCAGCTATTTCACCAACAACAACGCTTTTTCATAAAATGTACGGTCGTGCCAAGCAAAGAATCTGACTTTAACTTAAGGCCTGTTTGGAGCGGCCGGCTTCGCTTCGCCCGAAAAGCCGAAGCCGTTCCAAATAGACGGTTTTTCACAGTCGCTTTCACCGAAGCCGCTTTCCGCCTCAATGGGATAAGGCCGAAAGCCGGAAGCTGCCCTTCGGTAGCTTCCCGGGGCTTCCCACCACCCTCCTTCCAACTTTGCCCCTCAACTTCATGTATTATTACCCGCCGAATGCCATTGCATAAAAGTCCCCTCCACCGGCCCGTCCGCCCGTTCACTCGGCTCCCTCCTCCCCCGCTCGCCCGCCTGCCTCCTCCCCCTCCCGCTTGCCTCCTCCCTCGCTTGCCTACTACTCCTTCCCCGGCGCCCTCCTCCCCGTGGCTCTCCACCCCGGCTCCCTACTCCAAATCCGGATCTGGATCTTGCCCGCCGCCGCCCTCCTCCACATGCCTCCTCCTCCCCCCGCGACTACCCTCCTCCACCTCCCTCCTCCTCCGCCCGCGGCCGCCCTCTTCCACCTCCCTCTTCCTCCTCCGGCGGCCGCCCACCTCTCTCTTCCCCGTCGACCCCGCCGCCCAAGTCCTCTGACGCGCCGCCCAAGTCCCTCTCCCCCTGGCTCCCTCCTCCCGAGCCGCCTCCTCCTCCCTCCACCTCCCGAGGCGCTGCCAGCCTCCCCCCTCCTCCCAGCCGCCGTTCTCCTCCTCCTTCCCTCGAGCCGCCACTCTCCTCCTCCCGATTTCTTGGTTCCAATTGAGGGTTCAAGATGGTTGTACTCGGCAAGAACCAATTTCTTGGTTCCAATTGTGTTAGGTTATCCATGAACATTAGTGTTTTTTGGATTATTATGCTTCGTGCTAGTTACTAGTAGGAAATTTTTGCTGTCGGATGCAATTCTTTCCATTGTTCATTGGTCAGTATGTTGAATTTAGTTTGATATCTTAGTAGTTACTGGTATTGCTTGAAGTTCCATTGTTCATTGGTCAGTATGTTGAATTTAGTTCATTGTGCTAGTTGCTTGAAGTTCAATCAGATAAGAACATCAAACAAGAATGGTGATTAGAATGTATGGCAATGATTCATGGCAGTTTTTTCATGAACTAATTGATTATGGTATTCTTGTTGTTTTTATCCACGAATCCATGATAAATGATGAATTGTGTTTGCTACTACTTGTTTGCTTGAAGTTCAATCAGATAAGAACATTAGTGAAACTTGCTAGTTTTTGTTTTGCTAGCTCTTCATTGTAAAGATCACTAGGTGCTCAAATTGTTGTACTGCATCAGAGTTCCTTTTTGATTGCCAGTAATAATATTTCTTCTGGTGACAATGGAAACGACATGAATCATTTCCCTAATTGTATGTTGTTGCAACCAAAGCATATGATAGCAATAGCGGCAACTTGGTATGTAAATCAATGTTTTTTTTTTGTCGTACTTCACCTTCTCATGAGTACTAGCCTAGTGTGTATGGTTCATATTGGGGTTTACCTTCTCATGAGTACTAGCCTAGTGTGCATGCATGACAACTTGTTGTTGATAGTTACAAATCAAATTACTACATTGGTATTAGATCAATTAATATGTCATCTTTGATTTACTGCATGTGGGTGTTGTTGTACTCTTCACATGGACCCTGATTCCCTAATTGTCTCATTACCATTGTTCATTGGTCAGTATGTTGAATTTAGTTTGATATCTTAGTAGTTACTGGTATTGCTTGAAGTTCCATTGTTCATTGGTCAGTATGTTGAATTTAGTTCATTGTGCTAGTTGCTTGAAGTTCAATCAGACAAGAACATCAAACAAGAATGGTGATTAGAATGTATGGCAATGATTCATGGCAGTTTTTTCATGAACTGATTGATTATGGTATTCTTGTTGTTTTTATCCACGAATCCATGATAAATGATGAATTGTGTTTGCTACTACTTGTTTGCTTGAAGTTCAATCAGATAAGAACATTAGTGAAACTTGCTAGTTTTTGTTTTGCTAGCTCTTCGTTGTAAAGATCACTAATTGCTCAAATTGTTGTACTGCATCAGAGTTCCTTTTTGATTGCCAGTAATAATATTTCTTCTGGTGACAATGGAAACGACATGAATCATTTCCCTAATTGTATGTTGTTGCAACCAAAGCATATGATAGCAATAGCGGCAACTTGGTATGTAAATCAATGTTTTTTTTTTGTCGTACTTCACCTTCTCATGAGTACTAGCCTAGTGTGTATGGTTCATATTGGGGTTTACCTTCTCATGAGTACTAGCCTAGTGTGCATGCATGACAACTTGTTGTTGATAGTTACAAATCAAATTACTACATTGGTATTAGATCAATTAATATGTCATCTTTGATTTACTGCATGTGGGTGTTGTTGTACTCTTCACATGGACCCTGATTCCCTAATTGTCTCATTACCTTGACAATTCTCACCCACTGAGATTGGTGAGTTTGGTGTGACATTGGATTTGCTTGTTTGCTGTATTATGGAATTGGCTATATTAATCTTTCCATTTTTGGGGGTATGTGTGAGGGTGGGGGTGTCTAACACTTCCGATGTCAGTCCCAAGCCCGAAAGAAAGTGGAGGGGCATTGATTATTCAAAGTTTGTAATAAACAAACAACATATTATCATTAAATAATTATTTGTTGTAATAATTATTTGTTGCAATAATGATTTATTGCAATAATTATTATTGTATTCATTTATGTAATATTTGGTTGTATTAATTATTCACTCTAAAATGGTTTTGTAATAATTATTTATTTTATTATTTATTTGTTGTATTAATTATGCAATCGCAATAATTGTTTGTTGTGATTATTTATTGTAATTATTTCTGTAATAATTATTTGTCGTTAATTACATTAATTGTTGTCAATTTGTCGTTAGTTGTCGTCAAATATCGTTAGTTATTGTCACTTGTCGTTAACTACCGTTAGTTGTCGTCAAATGTGACTAATTGCCCTAATTGTGGTAGTTGGCATTAATTATCATTAAATATCGTCAATTACAGTAGTTATCATCAATTGTGTTAGTTGTTCATTGTCTTTAAATACCGATAATTATCGTCAACTATCATTAGTTCTCCTTAAATGTTGTTAATTGCGTTAAATGACATCAAACAGGCCGTTACTGTCCTCAGGGGTATTCCAGCTATTTCCCATCTCGAAAGCTACAGCCAGCATACCTAAAAGCTAGACAACCAAACACCAAATCAGAAAAGTCCAGCCGTTCAGCTCGCAGCCGGAAAGCCATGCAGCACAACCAGAAGCCGATTTTTAGAAAAGTCCAACCGAAACAAATACGCCCTTAATGATATGTCATATGCTGCTTGACTGTAAATAGATCATAGTGTAGCTAAATCTCAATGGAACATGCCCCCTATTTGCTGTTGTGGATGCCTTTGTGGGTAAGACATATCAAAGGAGACGACGCAAGGTAGCTGCAACAACTTTGGTTGAGAGAGATTCGGCTGGGGGAGCTGCAGCTGTTTCAGAGTTGGCAGTGGAGGAAACTGATTCGGTTTCAGCAGAAGCTACCGAGTCGGACTCGGATACTATTGCCGTTACGGCAACAGAGGATTAGCAGTTACTATATCTCCTGCGGCAAGAGGAGAGGAGTAGGCTGACTGCTTACGGCAAGGAAAAGATAGATAGGATAGTTTCTCCTTAAGAGAATAGATAAGAGTTTGATTCTCCTTCAAAGAACGTATTAGGAACTATGTCCATTTAGTTTCCAATTCAGTTTATGCTTCAGACTTCCGAAAATCCTGTTGGCTGAATCTATAAAGCAACAGATGTAAAAGAGGGAAAAGAAATCAGAAATAGATCAGTTTTTTTACCTCAAAACTTTCGGCGAGATCAGAGCCTCGAACCGGTCGGAACATGTCCAGCCGACCTGAGGGCGATCCTCGCCTTCGCCAATCTACCTTGTCTCCCCATCTTCATCTTCCACAATCCACGTTGTAAAAGAATACTTTAATGGCTTAAGTGTCTCTTTTCATTTCCTCAGCTTTTCCCTCGTAGCGATTGTAGTTATTGGCTTCAGATTATTCTTTTAAGTATTATCTCATTGGTGATGTCGATCATATTGTCTCTGTACCATTTCCCTCGTAATACTTTCCATAAATTTTATGCAGTTCAGGGAAAATTCATAGATGTTTCATGGATTGATAATGTAGACTGATGCACACAAGTTTGGGCAGCCAATTGGTAAGTAAGAGTAATATTTTAATATAATTCTTTCACCAAGAGAAATCCACAAGAAGGCCTTTGTGGTTAAGTGCTCACTGATATGCATAACTCCATATCCCTGTCTAATCCACTACAAAAGAACACCAATTTTGCCTCTTCAGAAATTGCTACTGTTTCTACTTAGTATTTGATCATATCATATTGTTTCTTGCATTCTTAAGTAGGATGATAGAATGTACCAATTTTCTTCACCGAGAGGACTGTGATAGGCCTAAAGTTTTGTATATACAGGCGGTTTGTTTGTCTTTGTGTATATATTATGTTTTTACCAAGTTTTAGATACAAACTTCAATTTTGGTTTTTAGCTTTGTGGTTACCTTGGGCATGTCCTTTGTGAGATGATATCCTTTTGCGTATGCAGCTTTAGGCCAGGAAACCTTGCATGTTTGCAGGTGCACTCATGAGCTCTCCACTTTCTACCGGATGGCATGAATGTACATTCAAATGAATATATGTGTTATTCCAAGCGTTTGCTCCATAGTATATGTATTTTATGATACATTAGTGCCTATATGAGCGGCCCTATTGTACCATTCCTTTGCCTTATATGCTCCTGGTCCCTGTGAACTAATACATCAATGCCTTCCATACCGTATTAATTTGCATTCCTCAATTGTATTATCTGTATGCTGTCCATAATAGCAAAGACACCCGGCAAAGCGCGTAGGCATTCCAGTAGGGATCTAATCGGGTTGTTACATTTCAATATGTTATTTTGTTATGCATGGTTTGAACTACATTAGGTAATGAGTTGTTTGCTGAATTTTTATCAGGATATAAATGACTCAAGCCAATCTTATTTAGTCATGTTTTTTTCCCCTTCATTTGTGTTATCAAAATAGCTTCAAAATAATTCATTTGACTTGCTTCTATAGTTTGTGTTTCCGTTGCTACGCACGGGCACTTGACTAGTGACCCAAAATACTGATTCGTAGCACAATGTCTTCAACCTCCAGCCGCCGCCGCCGCCTCCTCTGTCCTCTATGGCCACGACCAGTGGTGCATCCTTCTCCACCCCCGCCCGCTCTCTTCTCTCTCCCTTCCTCTCTCTCTCTCTCTCTCTCTCTCTCTCTCTCCCTCCCTCTCCCTAGTCGGCCGCCCAATCCCGCCTCATCGCGCTCCGCCTTCGACCGCCTAGGCCGTCGATTAGGGTGAAATCGCGGTGGCACCTATGCGCCTAGCGCCTTGGGGGAACACTGATAAAAAAATGAAATTATTTGTGTGGTTTACAATCAGGGATTGCATCTTGTCTGGGGTTAACCTGAAAATAAAATATCAGCAACATGATGAGCAAACCAACGACCAAATTTTCTTTCAGTGCCACATGGCTCCAAGTATATTATCGATGTACTTATTTTTCAAGACAAATCTATTCGAGTGATTTTCGTATAGCCAATCTGAATATTTATACACACATCTGAGAAGGTCATTCTGAGTGACTGCAAGCCTTGTGGTTACAGCTGAGATGGTTCAAAGGTGCTGTCTAACTGACTGCAAGCCTTGTGGTAATGTGGTTATACAGCTGAGATGGTTCAAAGGTGCTGCCTGCAACTGGCTGAAGGAAGAAGCTGACAAATTATCAAATAGGAAGAAACTGTTTTGTGATGCTTTTTCCAGGGTGGTTGACAGGATGAGTCCCCCTGTAATCCTGAATTGTCTGTAAGTGAACTTTAGCCTTCGTTCGGGTTCTTGCTCTTCGGTTATAGAAAAAAATGGAGGCATGCATGCACAGCAGGGTTGCAGATACATGAAAAAAGTGGTGTCTTTTCATGCCACGATCACATTTTACTACAGTGAGGCGGTCCTTTGGGTCTAGTCAGGGTTTGGGAGGATTGGGTCAAACCAGTCCATGAACCATGACTCCACAAAGATGCTAAAGTGACAAGAGAGAGAGAAAAAGGAAAAAAGTTTTGATGAGTCTACAGAAATTTCATATGAAATAGAATAATTCAAGAAAAGGATCTTACAATTTTTTGCATTCAAAACAGTGCCAGGTAATTTCACGTTGAAAACAGTTTAATTCCCACATATGAGAAAATTCTAATATTCCTAAATGGGCCCTTAAGACGATACTCATGAGCATCTTCTTAGTCGCACTTCACTGAATGCTATCCTCTGGTTGCAAGTATAGCATGGTCTTCTAAAATATTGATAGTCTAACATACAAGTTCGTATAACATATTGCTTCACATCACAATAACTACCGATATAAACTATATGTCTTCAATTTAGATGCTTTCTAGTGTAAAATGGTTACCTAAAAATATTTAATTATATGACGGCTTATATCTAACATTTGCGATCAGAGCGTGTATCTTTTCCTAGAGGAATCGGAGCGAGTATGTGGCATACATGGGATGGGACCCGAGCATATATATATACCCCCAGAGGAAAAAAACTGTAAAATTTGTTCTTTGTTGCAGATGAGATCATCAGACGCTGCACAACGTCAGGGAGGAATAGAAAACTGCTTGCCGATGGGCTGCCGATAGCTGTAAGGCTTTATTTGGTTGGACCAAAATCTCGACTCATCAATATGGATAAGTTAGGGTTTTAGTTTAAATCTTCGGTCTATCCACGTAGATCTCGACCAGAAATGACCTTCCCAAACAAACCCTAAAGAGATGAGTTATTGGGCTCAAAGAATTGGTGGAAATCCGAACTGCGCCCACAGGCAGAAACTGGGACGGAAGCTAGGAACTGAACCCAAATTATGAGAAGCAGGCTTGCTCCAGCTCATTGCCCCATTCCATGTTCGTATCTCGCGGCCGCGAGAGTACATGGACGTACACTTGAGGGCTTACATTGTCTTCCCACTCAACTCCTTTGGATTGATCGGGAATTCAAACTATTCCCTCCAATCATACAAGAGTGATATTTTTATTTTTTAAAATTAACAAGATGTATTTTTACCACCAAATTCTCTTATTATACTAGCTGAGTGCCCGTACGTTGCAACGAAAAATCATATACGAATATAGTGAAATTACAGGATAATATCAAAATAGATGAGTGTCACATAAATGAAGGCTTGATGTATCTTGGTACCAAAAATACAATACTATCAGCTCCATGTCATACTATTATGAGTCGAATGATTAATACAATTTGTCTGAGAAAACAACTTATTCATCTTTCCCTTTGCAAACAGCTCCATGTCATACTTTCATAGACGCCATTTGTTTCAGACACAAGACATTGCCCATGTTTATTAAGAAAGCTAAGAGAAGTCTGATAGCACAAGAGAAAGTGAATTATTGGCATTATCAGCGTGCATTACATAACTTTGACAAACTAAAACGCAACACTGACTAAAATCAAAAGAGTCCAAGAGAGAAACTTCACCGGCTTATACATTTAATTTAGCTCCCGCTAGCAGGCTCCAGGTCGCTAGAGGATGGTTGTGCAGGTATGGCTAACATCACAGAGGGTGGTGCTGTGCGCATCCATCAACAATTAATGATTCTCCATGTTAGGGCTTGTTTGGATGATCGGGGACAAAATCCCAGAGAAGAAAATCCCTACGAGGATTTTGAAAGGCATGTGGAATCCCCTTCAAGCCCTTGGGAAAATATTCCCCTTCGGGCAATATTCCCTGCCACCGTTTGGAAGACATAGGGACGAAAATCCTGGGCATCCAAAAAAATCAGAAAATTTCAGAAAAAAAATCAGGGAAAACAGAGAGTTCGACAACATCACAAATAATTCTAAAAACTCATAAATACAAATAAAAAAAATCAAATTCGTCAAAATATGAAAAAATCAAGAAAAAAATATTCACAAAATTTATACCATTCATATCAGATCAAAACATCTACACATTCAAATGAAAGAATACAAGCATTCATACATGGGTAATTTGATCCAAAGAAGGAATAAGAAAGATTGCCCAAGTACAAGATGATCATAGTTCCATTACACATATTTCAACAGTAACATTGGTCTAGAAGCATTTCAAAGCAAGTAACTAAGCAGCAGTAACTTTGATCCATCACCGATCCACCACCAATCCAGATCCAACCCAAAACAGGCAGTAGTCAACTTCACCTCTACCACCAGCATCTGATACAAACACAGACAATAGACAATAGATTCATGAAATATCCGCCAAACCGATTCGTAAAAAGGAACTCCGAGCAGACGCATTGACCCATCCACCGACCACCAGATGTACAAGTTCTTATTTAAACAGAAGCAAATCAGTGCCAATATAAAAGTGCATTAAAGTAATGAAGCAGCATAACTTAATTTTGCAGCTCTCCAGATGCTGATTCACCTTCATCCTTTTTTCAAAAAAAAAGTGAGTGTTTCTCAAAGGACCAAAGTAAGCAATTGGAAACATCATGATGAGTTTTGCATCTTAAAACAACAGCCAATAAGACATATAATTAAGAAAGTAAAAATCTACCTGAACAAGCTGGTAAACCACATGATCAGAATTGCCATTCTTTTCGATGTCATTTCTTCATTCTTATTCTCCAGAACATCTTGCGAACCACCCACTTCCCTGGATCCATACAAACTTCATCCAATGCCTGTACTAATCAAAGCCTACCATGATGAAATTCGACAATCAGATGGAATCAATACAAAATTATAATTTATATGACTAACGAGTCAACAAACAATTCAGCAATCCACGGACAAATGAAGATAATTAGTGACACAGCACATGCAATGATTAATTCTGGTTGCACAAAGAGGAAAACTGGAAAACTTTTCATAATGAATAAAAATGAGACAAACAAAAGAATTGGGGTGGTTACATCCAAGCTATTGCAATCTGAAAGAAAACATGGTTCTGATTTCATGTGCTCAGTTCAGCTGTTTGATCGTTGTTCATCAGTTTAATTATTAGTTAAACTATTACTGAGTTGGAAGAGTAACAATTGATTCCAGCATATGAGTTAAAGATCAAGCAAAATCTCTAGTTCTTCATATTTTTATGTCTGCTTGTGTTCACTAGCTAAAATCAAACTACATTCACCAATTCCCGAAAACAATAGCTCCAGGATTAAGTAAAAACTCACTATAAGACTCAATTTCTTACATAAATAAAACTCCTCCCTAGAAATAACAAAAGGGATCACATCGAAGGAGGCCTTCACAAATCTAAATTCATCCGAGTGATCACAGCAAGCTCTACCCCCGAATAGCTCTTCCTACTATTCAGTTCGCACTTCAATCGTGAAATCCACTCTCCATCAGTGTAAGAATACAACGATTGAACAAAGAATCCACACAATATTTAGTACATAGTAAATCTAGAGCTCGAGTTACGCAAACGGAGCAAAAATCCCACCAAAAGCTACCGAGCCACGCGCTGATTTAAACGATCCGAGCAACATACCAAACCCGGCTAGAGGATATGATACTCACCAGCAATAGATCAATGATTCAACGACAGCATCCTAGAACAAATCAATGATTGGGATCAACACAACTCAGATCTACAGAAAAGAGCTAGGCAAATTTTGCTTCATACCTCCTCAGATCTGGATGAAGAGGTGGGATTCACAGCGTTGTCGATGGAGGAGCTCAGCACGGCGGGGCTTCGGCGAAGAGGAGGAGATCGATTCCGGCGAGGGAGGTGGCTCGGAGTTTGACTTGCATAGGATCCAGCCGGAGGCAAGCCTAGGTGACCGGTGGCGATGCCAAACCTTGGCCGGTATTATTGAGGCAGGAAGCAACGAAGCGACCTTCAGTGGCCATCCTTGCTAGGGGAGGAGGGAAGGATGTCGGCCATGGTGTAGAGGAGGAAATGTGGTGCGGTGGCCAGCCAGAGGTGATCCCAGGGGCAGGAAGTCATGAGGGCAGGAGGCATGCGACAGCGTTGGTCACGAGAGGAGGGAGGCGTGGGCCATGGGGGCGTCGCGCGATGTGTCCCGACGTCGACGGGAGAAAAATTCCGGCGTGGGCACACGATGATTATTTACCTGTGGAATCAGCGCGGAAAAGGATGTGGATTTCACTTTCCCATGTCATCCAAATGGCCTGATCTCGTGGACGGGGCAAATCTCCCACGGGGCTTTCCATCCCTAGGAATTGGCCGGGATCCTGGCCGGGATTGAAGTTCCCAAACAAGCCCTTATTGATGTGGATCAATCTACATAGTATGATGTGCTATAAAATCTCAAGGATTAACTTGCATAATTACAAAATAAATAAGAAACACATATAATGTAAGGCTTCAACACTACGAAGTTACTACAAGATGATAGGGAGGAGCCAGCCTGTGCATTGCGGCAGATTAAAAAAATCATACTACATGCTATAAACTTTTATAGTTGAACACTAGTTTTCTAGCTTGCTATCCCACTCAAACTTGCTCTCGTGAGTTCTGTGCTAGAGACAAAAACAAAGCTGGAAGTAAGCTCCAAGCAAACTCCACAATTTGTCATGTTGCTGAAAAGAAATCATGCAGCCCAAATAACCGAAACTAAAATAAAGAGATCTGGATTGAAATATCTGAACCAATGAAAACCTCCTATTACACCGCTTCCCAAAAAGAAAAAAATGTCACATATATGCGTTTACTTGATTGAGTCCAATCAAGAGGGAGAAAATTATTGTGGATGTGTAATTCCATCCAAGCTGCAATGCCCCAATGGCGACCTTTTTACTTGAATGGAATATTTCCTAACAAATGACCATGGACGTGTAATTTCAACCATGCCTAATGGTGACCATTTTCTAAATTAGTTTATCCCAGAAGCTGTTGTATAATAATTAAGTGTAATAAATCATAAAGAAAAGTATTACCACTACAAAACTGATACACATACATTTTTTTCTTCAATTTACATAAGAGAGATTGCTCACCTTGGCTTTATAAGATGGTAAATGTTGGGATTAGAACTTTGACTCCAATGTTGGAAGCCTTCAAGGAACACATATTGAAATTTAATCAAGCAACAAGCCAAATAGAGCTGGGGATCACCGAACGCCAATGCCTTCCCGTCACTGTCTCTTGCCCTCTCTCAAATTGAAATTTAATCAAGCAACAACTAAACAACTTTAGGCCTTGAAATATTGGTGCATATGATCAAACATAAGCAATAGGTAGTGATCATAACTGTGGTGCAATAATTAGGACTACATCATATCAAACTGATTTTGGGGTACCAGAAAGTCAACAAAAAGTAATGAAACAGTATTACCAGCATGCCAAGGTTGAAAGCATATTCTAACATGCATGAAGAACAATCAGATTCATCTTCCATCTATTGGTCAAGTGGTTCAAGGATTTAAAATTTGAAGTTTATTTAGAATGAGCATGTCAATAAATCAATTTAGACAATTACCTGGAATGCTTGGTGTTGGTGGTAGTGGAGCAACAGACAGATCACAAACCAGTGGCAATTTCTGGAATGCTTACTGTCGGACCCAGATTTTCACAAATCCAAATCCTCTGTGAAAACACTGTGCTATTCCCTGGATCAGTAGGTAGCACTCACAGAACACATCACTGAATCAATCCATACAAGTCGTAAAACCAAACCATTCATTATTTTAACACATCAGAGTTTACATAGACCATATCAGGTCAGGCTTTACAATAAGGGCCGAGCAGGCTAAATGATTACATCACAAAAACGGCGAAAACAAGCAGGTTTCGATCACCTAGTCGAAAGGAGGTTTCAACCACCTGGTGCAGAAACTACAACGGAAGCAAAAGGGGCAGAGCACATCTCTCCACAGGTAGCAACTAGGGCAACTCGTGTACGACTAGTATTAACCAAGGGCTTGGACAATATCGGTCATACGCAAGGACCGACGAGCCAGCTAGACTGAGGTGAGACCAAGACTACTCGAAACTAGACTAGTCTTCGCCATTGCCTTGCCCAACGACTTCGGGGTCTTCATAGTAGTCGTGGTCTCCATGATCCGCAGGATCTGAAGGGTTGGGGAAAGAGCGAGAATGAGCATAACTTCCGTGCTCGCGAGCCAACACACAAGATGCAATAATATACATGCAAGGCTTGACAAGGGTGGCTTGGGTTCTTTTATTTGCTAAAGCAATGTTTTTAATTATCAATAACAATAAAGTCTTATCACTTAGCATTTTAACCAAATTACATTTTGTAAAGAGAGTAATTGTATAATATTAACAGCACTGGGTACGACCACCCAGAAAAAAAAACCACCCAGAAAAAAAGCATAGGCTACCTCCACCGATGCTTATTTTGATTGTGGTTACATCCGCCACTTAACAGCACTGGGTACGACCACCCAGAAAAAAAAACCAAATGTTGGGTTACATCCGCCCGACAAGTTTTTATCCCATCCACAAAAGGTTTTTGAAGTAGAACTAACTCCAGTAAAGTTCCTATGTCCACTTTTGACCGTAGGCGCGGCTGTTTAAACAGTTTATACTCTGTAGAAGTTTGTACACTGTACCCACAAGAGATAATCAATTCGTAGCCCCACACGTTTCCTTAGTCATGTGGTCGTGAGACAATCACTGTAACTTTTCAAATCATCTCTTCCCTTCCGTCATCTCACCCATATGGGCTTCTTCCACTTGCGGCGGGTCCCATAAGTTGTGCGAGATGTCGGCCCCACGACTGGTCATAGCTAGCAACTTCACCCTCCCCTTGGTGTCCCATTCAAGCTGGATTGCCTCCAATTGCTTGTACTTCCACTAGTGAGATGATTTTCAGGGTCCAATAAATTTACTAAGCCAAGTTGCACTTTACAGACTTGTGGTTGCACATGTCTTACGATGGGAGGTCATCACCGGATTAAACCCTTAAAGTCATCTGGGCGGTTCAAACCACTTTCCACACATTCTCGTGCTACATCAGCACCCACCATCATACCATCCGCCCAGATGGGGTAAAAGCAGTTTGGGGTTGAGGAGGAAAAAACCAATTTATTTCAAATACTTCAGTCATTTACCTCGCATGACTGCCCAAAACTGTTTTATGATTTAAGAGATGATGATTGGGACATTTGATGCCCCGGTACTTAAGCAAGGCTAGCATGTCGCTTAAATACAACCTATAGCCAGAAATTTACCACATAGTAGTGGTGACGAGGATTAAAATCTTTGTGTATTATTTTAATACATAATAAAAGACCATATGTTTTCATGGTCGTAACCCCTAAGGCTAACGACCCATGTGGTTGTAAGGATCCCAGAGGTTACATAATAAGTATCCTAGTCGGATGAGGTCTTGTACCCAGTCCCCGACCAGATAACTGCTCGTAGAAGCAATGAACTAGCATTCAGATCTAACTCCGAGTATATTCCTTACCGTGTGATGAATGGAACACATGTTATATTTGTTCCATACCACGTGACGTTTCATGGTCCTAAGACACTGACAATAGCCACCCTATGGATTGAGTGTCTCACAGACACACAACCGCCAAACGGTTGGTACTTTATCAACTGCTGCCTCGCTCCAACCAGTTGCGGCACTTCCAACAGGCATCTCTTCAAGGAATAACTGCCACCTCTTCGACGGTTACTTAAAGATGGAGCGCGAGGGGATCAGAGGGCATCAGATTGAAGCTTTGCAATCGGCATTAGATTCATATTTCAAGTGTGATTCCACAAGATAGCAAGCATTACACTCAGTGTAATTAGGATTAGTCCACTGCCTTGTAGAGGGTACCCCCTATAATAGCCAGTTCATAGCAATAAAAGAGCAGTCTTATTCCCTCCCAAGAACTCTTGGCCATTTTCCTCTATTTATTTCGTAAGATCGGCAACTCGATCGTCGATAGCTAACGCTGTCCGTGGGGAAGAAGGCGTTGAGTTCTTGAAGATTACTTCGCTCAAGCATTCCTCATCTAGTTCCTTTGCTCCATCATCGCTCATGCGAACATGGCAGGGACATGGGATGAGGAAATCTGGTTCAACCTGGCGGACTACTCCAACCTCGACATGGACGCATGCATCCATGCCATGGAAGAAAACGGGATGTCATCCTCCTCCTCCTCTTCCGCTGGCTCGCCAGTCGCAGAGATTGATGAAATCGACTGGGTGGATGAGGATACACCGCCACCAACAATGGCGCTCTTAGAGGAACTACTCATTTCGACTAGTTCGAAACGTCTGAACACCTCTGCAAGCCCGGTCGATCCGACCGACGGAGGTGGTAATGGGAGCCCAGTGCTGTAATCAGAGGGCCCATGTACTCTCAATATTGTCATGGGCGACCAGTGTTCGCCAATGGCTCCTACGTATTCTAGGGGCCAAGCGATATTTGGTAAGGGTATCGATGAAGTTATCACCGATCGTAGGCCAAGTGGGCATGGTGAAACTTAGCATAAGATCAGTAGTCCACTAGATTAGGCTAAGTCCACCACAACGCCCACTAGATGCAGTAATCTCCGATCGCTCCTCATCGTAGAGACACCTTGCGGAAGCACTGGAAGGCTCTCCCTTAGCTATGACGGGAGTTCCTCGGAAGATTACTGTTGGTGCCACAAAGTTAACACAATCAGAGATACCAATCCGGATGCCATGCACGATCCTCCGCGGGTTAACTCGCCACCACCTGCTGGTGGAGATGGTACGGGCACTTAAGCACCAATTACTGGAGGCAACCAATCTGATGGACATGCATCAGTTAATTCACTTGTTCCTACCCAATCGCGAGTAAGGAATCAGACAAGTCCAACCGGAAGATCGAGGGAAAACTTAATTCATCGGACGCCCACTGCAAGCAGAAATCTGCCACGACCTTCGGTAACGATACAAAACCTGCAACGAGTCCGGGATATCTTGAATAAATCCAGATCCTGCTTTAGCAGGAACTCTAAGTTATGCTCAACTTGCAGGTCAGGTGTCGGAGATCCTCCAACAAACCATGCAGCATACAGAAATGTACTGGGAGCAGAGGAATTCGCAAAGTCACACGATAACCTCGTCCCAGTGCTCCTCTCTTAGTAGAGGACAACATGGTTGAGCAGAGGATTGATCAACACCAAGACCCACTCGTAGGTTCTGACTAGGGAATCACGAGGGAAGACGGCTCTTCACAGTAGCTACTCCTCCTCCTCGTCAAGAGGAACGACCACTTGATTCAGGCGATCTCAGGAATCATTTGAATCAGGTAGGTGGTCAAAGACGTTATCATAACGTCCACGATCGGGTTGGGACACCGGATCCTAGATATGCAAATATAAGGAATCGATCCCCGACTGACTACAATCTGGCTCCTTTTCAGAGAAGGCACCACGACTCCATTACGGGCTACCGAGCATTCTCGGCAGGTCTCCAAGCTGTTCGTTGGCCGAACATGTTCTGACCAGCCAATATAGAGAAGTTCAATGGGACTCAGAACCCATAAGAATTTCTTCAAATTTATTCTACTGCCATCAAGGCCACTGGTGGTAATGATAACGTGATGGCAAATTATTTGCCTACGGTCCTTGAAGGATCTGCCCGGTCGTGGTTACTTAACCTACCGGTTGGATCTATCTATACTTGGGAGTAGCTCTGTGATACTCTGATCGCCAACTTTCAAGGGACGTACGACCGTCCCGGAAAGGAGGATGATCTTCATCGGATGAAGTAGAAAACCAATGAAACTCTTTGACAGTATATCAAGAGATTCAGTCAGGTTCAAAATTCCATCCCAGAGATTGCAGAATCTTCTGTCATCCAGGCTTTCAAAGCAGGGCTGAGGAATCACCGGTTTACGGAAGATATTGCAATAAATCCTCCACGAACAACCATCAATTTTTTCGACATGGCAGATAAGTACGCGGCTGCTAGCGAAGCGGTCGAATGGTATGAAGCTATCGATCGGAAAGATAGAGATCTCTAGCCAGGTTTGGAGAAACAAGAAAAGAAGAACAAGAAGTCTCTCAAGAACAAGAAGAATCGCAACTCTGACAACAAGGAAGTCCTCGCGATTCTAGAAAAGTATACCAAGGGCAAGAAAATTTTCATTGGTCGGAACAAAGCTAAGGCTCCGACCAGTGACTTCAAGAAAACAAAGAAGTGGTGTCCACTTCACAAGGCAACGGGGCATGATCTGCGCACCTGCCGGGTCTGGCAAAGTAAACAGGAGGATTACTACTTAGGTAAAGGACATTTCCCCTCCATAACAGAATTCGGAGAACCAAGCTCCAAGAAGGACAAAGATGGTGACGAAGAGATGGACTATCAGGAGCCACGGCATATGGTGGATATGATCTTCGAAGGGTCCTCTTAGTACGATTCGAGACGTCATCTAAAGGCCGTGGAGCGGGAGGTCAATCTTGCCGAGTCTCCGATCATCGTCAAGCCATCTAGGTGGTCGAAAACTGTAATCCCCTTCAGCAAAGAAGACTGCCCCATCCCATCAAGTCAACCAGGTAGGTTTCCTATCGTAGTTGAACCTACTATTAGCAATTGTAAAGTTAATCGAGTCTTAATAGATGTAAGTAGTTCTTTAAATATTTTGTTTGCAGGAGCATTGGAGGAGATGCAGATCCCTAGATCCAAAGTAAAACCTATGAAATATGCCTTCCACGACATAATTCTTGGTTCTACTACTAAACTGATAGGACAGTTGTCCCTACCGGTTACATTCGGAAGACCTGACAACTTCCGAACAGAGAAAATTCTATTTGATGTGATGGATTTCGAAACCGCATAAAATGGAATCCTCGGTCGTCTAGCTCTAGCAAAATTCCTGATAGCCATGCACTATGGTTATCAGAGTCTAAAGATGCTAGGACTGAAAGGTGTCTTCACGTTTCGAGGAGACCAAAAAATGGCTTATGCATATGATCGGAAGTCCTTAGAACTGGTTGATAAGCTTTCGACCAGGAAAACTAATCCGCCTACCATGCAAGTCAAGCACTTGAGGCCAAAGATGGTGCTAAAGCCTTTTGACCAGACCAAGGAGGTGCCACTAGGCAAAGGTGTATCTTTGGAAAGCACCAACATTCCGTTTAGGTCAAGAAGCGCTAATACGTCAGACCAAAACGTACTGGTCGGGGCAGGACACAACCTCAAATAGGAAGAGATCGAACACAAGCTAGCTCTCCAGCCTGACAAAAAATTGGTCAAGCAGAAGCTAAGGTGTTTCGCACCTAATTGGAAGGAGGCAATCCAGTCAAAGATCGATAAGCTCCTCAAGGCTGGGTTTATTCATAAAGTTGACCACCCAGAGTGGCTCGCCAACCTTGTAATGGTTAGAAAAAGCAATGGAAAATGACGAATGTGTATTGACTTCACAGATCTTAATAAAGCTTGTCCGAAAGATGACTTTCCCCTTCCACATATTGATCAACTTGTAGACTCTACTTCTGGGTGTGAGTTGTTAAGTTTTTTAGATGCATACTCAGGCTACCACCAGATTAATATGGGTAAAGATGATGAAGAGAAAACTTCCTTCATCACTCGATATGGCACTTACTACTATGTTAAAATGTCATTTGGTCTAAAAAACGCTGGTGCGACTTTCCAAAGGTTGATACCAAAAACCTTTAATCCTCATATAGGTCAAAATTTAGAAGCCTACGTTGATGACTTGGTCATAAAAAGCATCAACGCTGGCGACCATATTTCCAACCTACACGAGACTTTCAATAACTTAAGAAGGCATAACCTTAAGTTAAATCCAGAGAAGTGTGTGTTCGGAGTTTCTTCTGGAAAGCTTCTTGGGTTCCTAGTTTCGGCTACAGAAATTGAAGAAAACCCAGCAAAAATTTCAGCCATCGGCTAGATGCGCCCTCCGACCACAAAGAAGGAAGTCCAAAAACTAACTGGCTGTACAACGGCGCTAAGTCATTTCATAGCACGGTTAGGTGAAAAAGGACTCCCTTTCTTCAAACTTCTTCGAAAACACAGAAGTTTTGAGTGGACTAAAGAGGCAGACGACGCCTTTGAAGAACTTAAGAAGTACCTTCCGAGTGCCCCAATCTTAGTCTCTCCAAGATTGGGGGAAACATTTCTGATTTACGTGGCTGCAACACCGCAAACAGTTAGTGGTGTACTAGTCGTTGAACGTGAAAACATCCAATGATCGGTATATTACGTAAGCGAAGTCTTATATGGACCAAATGAATGATATCCACAGGTACAAAAGTTGCTCTATAGTCTCCTTATGGCTTCAAGGAAACTAAGGTATTACTTTCAGGCCTACAAAGTGGTCGTACCAACCGGATATCCCTTGGGTCAAGTCCTTGGAAACAGGGAATCATCAGGATAAATAGCAAAATGGGCAGTCGAGCTTGGGGCGTTCGACCTCCATTTCATCTCACAAATAGCAATCAAGTCCCAGTCAATAGCAGAATTTATTGCCGAATGGACAAACCCTGAACCCACCCAAGGGCCTGAGTACGAACACCATGATGAGTAGACAATGTACTTTGATGGTTCTTTGATGCTCAAAGGCTCAGGGGCTAGAGTTGTCTTGATATCCTCTACTGGCGAATACATCAAGTACACCATCTAGTTAAACTTTCCTGCTGCAAACAATGTGGTAGAATATGAGGGTTTACTAGCAGGACTCCGAGCGGCTCGTGCGCTCGGGATTCACAAATTACTAGTGAAGACGATTCTCAACTAATAGCGAATCAAGTCGGGAAAGAGTATCCATACTCAAGTGCCAAGATATCATCTTATCTGGCAGAAGTACGGAAACTCGAAAGACACTTTTTCGGTTTTCAGATCCAACACATTCCTAGAAAGGAAAACTTTCTGGCAGACCAGCTGGCACGGATGGCCTCCACCTGTTCACCTATACCACCTGGAGTTTTTCTCAAGCAACTCAATTCACCATCTGTGGTCGAGCATTCTGAGGACATAGATGTTACACTAGAGGTCGTACAAATCGATCTTGAGAACATGGATGCTCCATAGGTCGTACATCACGACCACGATAGAGATTGGATGATGTCGATCTACAATTATCTTTAGCATGATATTATTCCTAAAGATGATGTAGAGGCTGATCATATAGCTCGAAATGCCAAATCATATACTCTGATCGAAAGTACCTTGTATAAACGGGGATGTCACGGAGTGTTGATGAGATGCATATCTCAAACGAATGGCATTAAGTTGCTATCCGATATTCATGGAGGAGTCTGTGGAGCATATCATTCCTATATAACACTGGTCGGTAAAGCCTTCAGACAAAGATACTACTGGCCAACTGCCCTTCCTGATGCAAAAGAGCCCATGACGAAGTACGTACAATGTCCATTTCATAGTCGACAAGTACATCAGCCAGCACAAACTTTGCAAGCCATACCTCTTTCTTGGCCTTTTGTAACCTGGGGACTAGACATTCTGGGACCTTTCCCAAAAGCATCCAGGGGCTTCGAATTCCTTTTCGTTATGATTGACACGTTTACAAAATGGATAGAAGCCAAACCAGTTGTTAAAACAATGGCTGAAGCCGCTAAGAGGTTCCTCATAAAAAATGTGATCACACGATTTGGCATACCCAGTCATATAATCACAGACAACGGTACACAGTTCTCTAGTGGCAATTTTCAGGAATTCTACGAGGATCTAGGTATCAAGGTGCATTTCGTTTCTGTCGCTCATCGGCAGAGCAATGGAGCAGTTGAGCGGGCCAATGGTATCATAATGCAAGGAATAAAATATCGAGTGTTCGACCAGTTAATCAAACGGTCAGGAGCTTGGGTTCAAGAACTTTCTTCTGTGTTATGGGCCATTCGATCCACGACCAGTCGTGCGACCAGTGAAACTCCATTTTTTTTCTAGTTTATGGTGTTGAAGCCATGCTCCCTCCAGAACTGAAAATCGGCTCTGCTCGAACTGATTGTTTCAATGAGAACGATCAGATACAATGAAGATTTGACGACGTCGATTTTCTTGAAGAACGACGAAAGCAAGCCTCATACAATCGGTGGTTTACCAACAAGCCATGAGAAGGTACCACAGTCGTAAGGTGCAACCTCACAGCCTAGCTGTAGGTGATCTGGTTCTACGACGAATTCAGAATCAGGCTAATCGCAATAAACGAAGATTTGACAAAGTCACCAGACCTAGTTCGGTATGACTAGCTATGTCAGACGGGTGTGTTTTGTCCAACTCTTGGAATATTGACCAACTACGTAAGTTCTTTGTGTAAATGTATTTTCATTCTTTTCTTAATTTTTTAATAAAGATGCATTTCCTTTCCTTTGCGACGAATGATATTGTTTATATCTATCCCATCATCTGGTTTACATACTATTGTTGTCTAATTGGTTGGAGAAGACTAAATTCTCTCCAATATCCTTTCTTAAGGATCTCTATTACTCTATGGCTATGACATACAAGTCAAACGTCGTAAGGGTCCTAGTCGTGACCATTCAGACAATTGTTCTCACGCGCGACCAACACTCTTTTCTTAAAGAAATATACGAGTAACAGGAGCATCACACAGGCAGTTACATATAGTACTTTACATGCTTAAAATTTCGGAGATTACATTTCTTACCTTCAATATTCTGTTCTACTCTTGTTTTGGCTACTGATCAGGATACGGAAAGCCTCCTAGTCGAAGTCTCTCCTTCTCCGCACGTGGTCCTATCCACTGGAAGGAGCTTCCTAGCTTCCTAGCGACGGTCCATTTCTTACGATCCTCGCTGCCAGTCAGAACTTGAGCAAGAGCATGTCTCGCAAAGTGTTTCTCTTAGTTTCTGATTTTTTAGCAACTCTTACGACCGGTTTTGGATAAGATATATAAACAAGTTCACTTGTTATTTTTTTGCATATATTTTGCCATGGTTCCTTATCATCAATACAAGTCTTATACATCTTCCAATCACACAAGGTACTACACAGTATTTCGATTATGGAAAAGATCTAAAACTAGCTAGAGTCATACGCTGGTCCCGACCATATTGATTTATTAGTGATACTTAGATCATTTTTATAACATACTTAGCATATACTTTGTACCGTGGTCGTAGCTATTGCCTATTTTTCTTGGTCTATTGCTTCTTTAGTAAAGTTCTTCTACTATATAAGTAGTCGGGGGCTAGAAAATATATGAGCACTTAAGCAAATTTAGGAAGACAAAACAAAGACTTCATTGATGATAAAAGGTAAGTTTTATTTACAATGGTTTAAATATTACAAATTTACTTCTCGGAGCCATCAGATTGGTCGCTGTGTGTTGGAGACCCGACCTCCATTTCCTCTGCAACCTTGTGTCCGAGAGGTGCCATTTTCTTGAACACTTTAGTTGCTTCCTCTCCCGAGCAGTTGAAGTATTTCTCAACAGCTTGGAGATTTATGGTGGGGTCGAAGACTTTTAGTTTTGCCAAAGTAAAACTAACTCCATTCTTGACAGCTTTGAACAAGGTCTGCGCATGGTTCTCCTGACTTATCTTGAGGACACTCTCGAGGTCTTCGAGTTGTTGGCCAAGGTAGTTGATCTTCTCTGTGGGATCTCCTGAATTTGGAAATTGTGTTTCTGATCCCATATCGAAGAGCATTTTGTTGAAAGTTTTGACCTTCTCTTCAAGATTTTGCCCAAAAGCTGTCTCCTTGCCACGCTTGAACTCAAGAGCTTTTTCAGTTCTCTTCAATGCTTGAATTTTCTCTACACGAGTAAACCAAAAGATAAGTACATACAACTAGAAAAAGGAAGCACACTAGTCAAGTTTACGACTGGTTACCTTGGCTCTTCTTTTCAATAGTATCAATGCCTTCTTGGTGCCTGGTCGTCAGATATTTGATCGATCGGTCCTTGTTTTCACATTCTTCTTTAAGCTTGGCAATTATGGCTTCCTTAGCCATAACTTCTTCTTTAAGTTTCTCCAAATCTATCAGATATGATAAAGGGAGAAATTAGTTAACAGAAAAAGAGCTAAATGGTAATGAAGGAGAGAAGAATACACTAAAGGGTGCTTACTTTCTAATTCGGAGTTTTTTTTTCTCCAAGAGCTTTATTCGCTAGGTCAGTCCTCCGACCACAGCGAAATTCTCCACAAAAATGCTACAAAAAATTGCAAACTCCTTTAAGTATATTATATGGGAAAGGTTATTAAAAGTGGTCGTGGAAGATTACCTCGATTGCCATGTCATTATATTAGGCAAAAATAGAGTCGGGACTCGTCTTTGCTTGACGGTCCGAAATTCTTCCCCACGCTTCAATAAGCTCTTCATCTTTGAAGATTCGGAAGCGATAAGGAAAGGCGACTTGGAGAGAAGAATTCCCAGCAGGGGTCAGAACCTGCTGAGATTCCTCAGGAACCACCACCTTCGCGGGTGGGGTTGGAGCCACCACAGGTTCTTGAGCAGGCACTGGCTCTACCACCTGTTCGGGGGCTGGCTCAACCTCTTTGTCCTCAGGAACTTTCTCCTGAGGGGCACTCTGGTCGAAATCGACTGGAATACTAGAGGAACTACAATGACAAGAAGAAAAGAAGCTCAAGACTCTGAAAACACCCAAGTTAAGTACTTACATAAGTCCTTTCATGTATACGTACCAGGTCATTTTATTGGTTTTTAATTTGAAGTGCACTGAAGCAAAGTCAGTCACGCTCGCCTTCCTTTTCTTCTGTTCGACCAAATTCATCGGTCCTGAATCGGTAGGGCTGGTCAGACCCCTCGCACCCTCCACTTGGAGGTCAGAAGAAAAAGACTCGACCAGTTGATCGAAAACAAGATCCCTCACCATCTGGTCGAAGGGTGTGGATTCGTCGACTTCCAAAACAGTTATTACAGTAGCAACTAGCAGGTCCTGAGTGACCATATTGGGGTCTACGACAACCACCTAAATTAACAATCAAAATTAGTTAGGTGATGCAAATTCTTCATCTAGCATATACATTTCTGTTCGGTTACCTATCTCTATAAGACCACCATCTCATGTGGTCGGAGGAGTGGTCGGAGGCTCACAACTTTCAGTGACCTCATCGATCCTCAATCCGACTAACTGCGCATCAAAGAGGATTTACGGTGAAACCGATTGGAAAACATACAAAAGGTAACAAGTGGTTGATATTTTTACCTTAAGTCTCTTAGCCCTCTCTTCTGCGGAAACAACTGCTAAGATCCGGGGAAAATCAGTCTTCTTGCCAGGCTCTCCGGCGCAAATCATTTTGATCCAGCTTCTGATCTTATCAGGAGAAAGAGTTATAAGGATAAACAAGAGACTTTAGGATCACAAAAGTAATCAACCAAAATAAGCAAACTGGTCGGAGTCATCTAGGACTTACCCTCCTTGGAATCTTTGGTCGTGTCGTCATGACCAATGTGCCAGAGCATCGAATGTGCTCGGGCCTTCAGGGGGCTAATCTGGCACATGGAGAAATCCCTTACCATATGCCAAGAGGTTAAACCCCTGACACTAAGGAGTTGGATGGCATCAACCCATCTCCCTATTTTTCCCTCCTTCTCCACGGAGGAGCACCATTATGGATTCTCAACCGCCTTCTTACCAGCATAATAAAGGCTGTCTTTTTTGCGTAATCGTCATGTAGAACCAGCTTTTCTTCCATGACGACCACGAAGACTTCGAGTGCATGCGAATGTACTCATCGGCCTTCCCATCGTGGAGGCGCAAGGTTCACTCTCCAGGCATCCCAGTCGTCTTCCCCGTCTTCGCCATCCTGCAGTAGTACTTGAAGAGATCCAAATCTGCGGAAATCTCCAAGTACGCTTCACAGAGATAGACAAAGACGTTGAGGCTGGCGATGGCGTTGGGGGCAAGGTTCACCAATTCGACCCCGTAATGCTCCAAAACCTTGGGGAGAAAGAAGTGAACTAGAAGCCTGAATCTGCATTCAATGTATGCGAGGAAAACAAGAATTTCCCCATCTTCGCTGCTCAGAGAATGCTCTCCGACTGCTGATCTCCAAGAAATCAGATCCTTATCTGGAAGCAACCTGATCTTTTCCAAGCTCTCAAGCTTCTTCTCACTCAAATCAGAGGCCGACCAGTTGGTGATAAGATCCAACATGGTTGAGTTTTGGGTGAAGGAAGAAAGGAGGTCGTAGGAAGTTATAGACAAGAGGAGGTCGGAGGCGATTATTCTCTCGGGAGATAAAAAGGGAAAGCGAGAGTCGTAAAATCCTAAAGTCCTGAGATAAAGGGGTTTTATAGCCATAATTCTTTAACTGCATCAGGGGAGTTACTCAAAGTCTAACGGGCACAAACCAAAGTCCAACAGACAGGAAAACTCTTCGAGTCCCAAGACAGTTTCTCAACTTTAAAGTGAATACAAACCATCTCGTATATCACGGGATTAAATGAGGGTCTACCTGATATGACTTCATCGGAAGAGAGTGTTCGTATGACCAATTCATTTAAAGTTCGGGGGCTAGCTGACGAGGATTAAAATCTCTATGTATTATTTTAATACATAATAAAAGACCATATGTCTTCATGGTCGTAACCCCTAAGGCTAACGACACCTATGGTCGTAAGGATTCCAGAGGTTACATAATAAGTATCCTGATCGGATGAGGTCCTGTACCCAGTCCCCGACCAGATAACTGCTCGTAGAAGCGATGAACTGGCATTCAGATCTAACTCCGAGTATATTCCTTACCATGTGATGAATGGAACACATGTCATATTTGCTCCATACCACGCTACGTTTCATGCTCCTAAGACACCGACAACAACCACCCTACAGATTGAGTGTCTCACAGACACACAACTGTCGAACAGTTGGTACTTTATCAACTGCTACCTCGCTCCGACCAGTCACGGCACATCCAACATGTGTCTCTTCAAGGAATAACTGCCACATCTTCGACGGTTACTTAAAGATGGAGCACGAGGGGATCAGAGGGCATCGTATTGAAGCTCTATAATCGGCATTAGATTCATATTTCAAGTCTGATTCCACAAGATAGCAAGAATTATGCTTAGTGTAATTAGAATTAGTCCACTGCCTTGTCGAGGGCACCCCCTGTAATAACCAGTTCATAGCAATAAAAGAGCAGTCTCATTCTCTCCCAAGAACTCTTGGCCATTTTCCTCTATTTATTTCGTAAGATCGGTGACTCGATCGTCAAAACTAGGGTGACATGGAATAAGGGATTTAACTACAAAAGGAAGGTATAGTAATTAATTAATCATCAAATGGGTATTTAACTACCTTAAGATTTAACATGTATTTGCTTAAAGAATTAAAGCATGCAACTCTGGTAATTTAAAGGAATATAATTTGCATAAAATGTAGGCTCAGGATGATCAAAGTATTGACTCACTTGGGTTAAAGGTAAGAGACTCTTGCAAGTCTTGTGCTTGATTGAACCGGGGATCTCCTGATTCTTCGAACTGTACTCGGACGGTCCGAAAGAACCAGAAAAAGAACAAACAAGTAGAGGGAACAAATAAATACACAAGGAATATAAATAAACTCTAAATTAAATAAGACCAGAGCCAAAAGCAAGATCTTAAACTTAGATGAATTTAGGAACAAAGTTCACTGAAATCGGAGTTATAACAGAGGAAAACAGAGTCCTCAATGCTTTATTTTATAGTACTGCTCACCCGACTTCGAGTGGTCACAATGGGGATACGACTACTCAACATGGTCGCAAGAAGGATACGACTACTCAACGTGGTCACAAGAAGGGAAGGTTCGACTACTCAACGTAGTCGAAAGAGGGAAAACTTCGACTACTCAATGTGGCCGCAACAAGGAAGTATTCAACTACACGAGTGGTCGGAGGGAGGTTCGACTACATGAGCAGTCGAAGGGAGGTTCGACTGCCTGAGTGGTCAGAAGGAGGTTCAACTGCCTGAGTGGTCGGAAGGAGTTCGACTGCCCGAGTGGTCGGAAGGAGTTCGACTGCCCGAGTGGTCGGAAGGAGTTCGACTACCCGAGTGGTCGGAAGGAGGAAATGATTCGACTACTCAAAGTGGTCGAAAGAAGGACTCGACTGCTCGAGGTCGAAGGAAAGACTCGACTGCTCAACGCAGTCAAAAGAAGGATTCGGCTGCTTGACGCGGTCAAAAAGAAGGACTCGACTGCTTGACGCGGTCGAAAGAACAAGAAGGATTCAAAAGAAAGACTCGATTGCTCGAAGCGGTCGAAAGAACAAGAAGGATTCGAAAGAAAGACTTGACTGCTTAAAGCATTCAAAAGAACAAGAAGGATTCGAAAGAAAGACGCGACTGCTCGATGTGGTCAAAAGAACAAGAAGGATTCGACTATTCGACGCAGTCGAAAGAATAAAGAGAGATTCGACTGCTCGACGCAGTCGAAAGAATAAAGAGAGATTTGACTGCTCGACGCGATCGAAAGAACAAGAAGGATTCGAAAGAAAGACTCGACTACTCGAAGCGGTCGAAAGAACAAGAAAGATTCGACTGTTCGACACGGTCCAAAAAACCAGGGAGAGAATAGGGCACGGAGAAATTCACTAGGACAAAGAGAGATGCCGAAAGAGGTCGGCGGACGGCGAACGACGGCAGGGCAACTCACAGTCAAAGGTGAAGGAGGACAACGGTGGAGGGGGGTCAGTTGGGACTGAAGGAGAAGCGAAAATGCGGTGGCTCCTGTGAAATAGAACTGAAAAATAGTGAGGGAAGTGCTTCAAGGAGCTCTGGGTCACATATTGACGCGGGGTAGAAGAGGGGGCTGCACTGGTGCGGCGAGGACCGAGAGGAGGTGCACGGTGGCTTCAACTCGGAGCTCGGAGCTTCGGTAAACTACAGCAACAAGAGTGAGATAGGGGGAGTTGGGTGGAGAAAGAAGACGAAGGGGGCTGCTCGGGCTCTTTTATAGCCTAGAGGAGAGAACGAGAGAGCCACTGACGAACTTGGAGGCACGCGGTCCCGAGGAATGGCTGAGGGCAGGTGTGGGACGCGACAAGGCGCTGGCGAGTATGTGAGCGCACGAGGTGCAGCAGAGCAGGCACAAGCACGCCAAGGCGGCTAAGCGCTGACCCCAGGAAAAGAAATGAGCCGAGCCCAAGGAGAGGAGTTGAATTAAAACCAAGATTCAAGCTAAAACTCGAAACTCGAATTTTGAAATGGGGCAGAAACTAGAGGATTTTGCAAATACACAATAATTTGAGATAGGTTTTGAAAACTAAGAAGACAAACGGAAAGATACAATCCAACATCCAAAAACAGGATGTTACAGTTCGTGGCGGTGCGGCAGAGACAACGGCATTTAATGCGCACAACGATGCGGAGGCAACGGCATTTAATGTGTACGTCACTGTAGAAAAAGAGAGAGAAATGCGCCGAGGCGAGAGTGGTCGACTACGAGAGGGTGGTCGCAAAGGGCGCCGAGTGGGGACAAGGTGCATTGGGGCGCGGCAGAGTGAGTATGTGGTCGAAAGAAGCTTTCGACCACCTGATCGAAAGAAAAGGAAAAAGGGGCAGGGGGAGGAGAGGGGCTAGATGAGCCAGAGGAAGGAATGGGCGAGGCGGCCCAAGGGGATTTGAGAAATTGAAAACAAACTGAAATTTGAAACTGAAGTTTGAGTTTGAGATTTGAAGGAATTTGAGCTGAACTAACTCGAATAAAACTAAACTCCGGAATCCTTGAGAGAAATCGTCTTGCAACACTTTGAAATCAAAACCAAACTTGGAAATTTTTTCTTATGAAACTGAAAAATGGCTACACAACCGAAAATCAAATCCAAATTAAAGCCATCCCAAAAATGGGATGTTACACTTATTGTTAAAAAAATGCCATTTTACACCTCGTGTGAATTAGTACACTGTTGTTGGTATTTGGTTCATACGAAACTTGACTAATATATGAGACTATGTTGCGATTGATTGAAAAGATTGCTAAAAAGAGAAGAATTAGAAACACATGAGAGACCAATCAACGCTACCGTAAATAAACTAATATACAACACCAAAACAAATCTCACCTCCATGGGAATGGAGCAACCGTGCAAATTGTTCCAATCTGAAATCTCTGCAGAGCATTTGGTGTTGTACCATGTCGTGTATGAGCAATGGTGGAAATGCTAACACGTCCAATTAAATTGCATGCCCTTGCTCCCTTGGAAGTTGGAAGAGAAAATTGTTCAGTTAGGATAGATAAGATATCAATAACAAAAATGACATGAAGGAAGCTTACACGTAATAGAATCAATTTTAACTGGTCCCAGGTGCAACGACGGTAGCTATTCCTCCGCTGGGTGAGAATGCTCGAGCGGTTGGAGTAGCTCTAGCTCAATGGCCGTGCGATTGCAGATACGGCTGGGCGATGGCTCCTCGCCGTTGGACCTTGCTGAAGTAGAATAGATTAATTTCTTGAAAACCTTGCTGAAGTAAAATTGTCAGGTTAATTTCTTGAAAACAAATCAAAGAGTATATGTTAAATTTCGACCTTGATCAGGAAAATGACTAATGACACTTACATGCCATGAAGAAGGTTGCATGCAGATGTTGTAAATGGCAATGATCCATTGATCGAGAACGACGACCCCACACGCCCTCGTCCGCCGGACTTCCATGACCGCCACATTGTGGGTGCTCCAAGGAGGGCCGTCGGAGGTTCGTGTGGGGGACCCAAGGAGGGCTGGTGCACGGCCACGGTGGAGGAAATCGGGGCGGCGCAAGGAAGGGTGAAGTAAAATTGACAGGTTAATTTATTGAAAACAAATCGAAGCTTATATGTCAAATTTTGACCTTGATCTGGAAAATGACTAATGAAACTTACAAGCCATGAAGAAGGCTGCATGCAGATGTTGTAAATGTCAATGATCCATTGATCGAGAACGACGACCCCACACGCCCTCGTCCGCTGGACTTCCATGACCGCCGCGTTGTGGGTGCTCCAAGGAGGGTCACCGGAGGTTCGGGGGGGGGGGGGGCGAGGAGGGCTGGCACACGGCCATGGCGGAGGAAATCACAGCGACGAGGAAGGGGAGGAAGGCAGATGGAGGAGGAATGCGTGCGAGGAAGGGAATCCGACATGATGCGATAGGGGTGGGGCATCGAGGGGCGGTGGCGCAAGTAGGGGAGGAAGGCAACACTCGCAGGGGGATGGGGCGGTTCGGGTGGGAGAGGAGGGCGGCGTGGGTGGGGAGAGGCTGCACGAGAGTGGGAGGCGGGTGTGGGCATGGCCGTGGGTGGGAAGGGAGGGAAGGCGCCGCGAGTGGGGAAGGAGGGAGGTTGCGGTGGGTGGGAAGCGTGAGTGGGGAGGGAGGGTGGGCACGTCGAGAGTGGGAGAGGGAGGGCGAGCGTGGTGGGTGGGGAGGGAGAGGGGCGAGATTGGGAGAGGGAGGGTAGGCGCGGAGAGAGAGAGAGAGAGAGAGAGAGAGAGAGAGAGAGAGAGAGAGAGATGAGAGGGTGCAGAGGGCTAGGGTTGCAGTGAGGGGGAGGGAAGGGCTCCGTTGGATCTGACAGATGGACGCCGAGAGGCCACGATTTAGCACGATTTTTTTATGGGGAAGGGGGAACAAGAACGTTTCACTCACCACCACTAGAGTCTTTTTAAGTAGTAAAGATATTCGAAAAAGTTGTAAAGTACACTATTACGAAGATATTCGAAAAAGTTGTAAAGTACACTATTACGAAAGTATTTTTCTACCACAAATTCACTAGTATCATTTTCATATATCCAAATAAAATATTTTAAACAATATCTTTGGTCAAAGTTTATAATAATTTACTGCACGTATTCTAAGACGTCACTCCTTTATGACTGGAGGGAGTAAAATCCCTCTCCATCCGGATGGACTGGGTCTAATCCGACCCTATCTGAACGAGCCCGAAGGAAGTGGCGGGCCAGCCCCAACTCGCCCGTGAGTTGAAGCATGCCAACTCGCCCGTGAGTTGAAGCAAACGGCCGCGATTAGCGACGGCCGCATGCAGAAGCTCATGCACAGCGTCTGCATTTGCGGCCTGGCGGCCGGGCCGGCAAGGCACCGCTAATCCCGTGCTCTGAATGCACGCACGCATGCACGACGCAGGAGGCTGAATTCACGCCGGTAGTAATTGCGCCTGCACCGGCGAATTACCTGCCTTTTGCCCGCGTGCGGCGACAGGAGACACTCCGCAACCCTGTCATCAGCTGCTGCTGCTGCTACTGCTACGCAAGGTAGAAATGCGATTTCCCCGTTTCGCGCGCGAAAACTGTCCAAACGGCCGCCATTTCCAGAAAAAACTTGGTCTATTTTGTCAGTTGCATTGACTGTCACTCTGCCATTGACGCCAACAGTACTCGATCGAGATGCCGTTTGTTAATATGTAAGAACAATTAAGAGGACAGATTAAATTTCCTGAAAAATGGAACAACATGATCGACAAGTTTCAGTAAATCAAGGCGAGGCGATGTGCACTTAGCGTAGCGTGTTATGAATGGTTTCGTCCGTGGATTTATTAAGAGTAATTAATTAGCTAGCTACCGAAGAAGTAGAACTGAGGTTGTTTTCTCCAATATATTGAACTGATTTTTATTAATAACTGGGACCTATGTTACATTAAAAAATCATAAAATAATAATATCATCTCTCAACCGCACTCTCTCCTATTTAGTTGTTTAATGCTTGTATGAATTGTTTAATGCTTTAAATCGACTCCAATGTTGTGTTTTAGCCGGTTCAAATGAAGAGAGAGAAGACATTGAATTGATTCAATACATTAGAGGGTCAATTCCAACAAAAAAAATACATGAAACCGGACTCTACTTAGAGCATCTTTAGTGTATTGAACCGATGTCGATTCAAAGTCATGCCACGTAAGTATTCTAGGAACTGAGCTTGTTTTTCTCCAATGTATTGAACCGATTCCTATTAATTACTGTGACCCACGTTACATTAAAAAACCACAAAATAATAATATCATATCTCAACCGCACTCTCTCCTATGTAGTTTAATGTTCATATGAGTTGTTTAATGCTTTGAATCGATTCTTAAGACCATCTTCAATATTGTGTTTTAGCCGATTCAAATGAGGAGAGAGAATTCATTGAATCGATTCAATACATTGGAGGAGTCAATTCCAACAAAAAATGCATGGAACCGGACTCTACTTAGGAGTCGATTAAAAAATTAAACAACTCATATGAGCATTAAACAACTACATAGAAGAGAGTGCGGTTGAGAGATGATATTATTATTTTATAGTTTTTTAATGTAACGTAGGTCTCAGTTATTAGTAAGAATCGGTTCAATACATTGGAGAAGAATAAGCTCAGTTCCTAGAATACTTAAGTGGTATGACTTTGAATCAACATCAACTCATATGAGTATTAAACAACTATATATGAGAGAGTGCGGTTGAGAGAGGATATTATTATTTTGTGGTTTTTTATTGTAACGTAGGTCCCAGTTATTAGTAGGAATCGGTTCAATACATTGGAGCAAGCTCAGTTCATAGAATACTTACACTAAAGATGCTCTAAATAGAGTCCAGTTCCATACATTTTTTTTTTTGGAATTGATCCCTCCAATATATTAAATCAATTCAATACCTTCTCTCTCCTCATTTGAACTGGCTAACACACAACATTAGAGATAGTCTAAGCACTCCAATCCACCTTAATGTGTCGGATATACCTGAATGTATGCGAATGCGTATATTCTTTTTTACTAGCATCGGCTAATTCTCGTTTTCTTTGAGATAGCTCGACGCAGAGGGAACCGGAAAAATAACCAGCACATTTAGGAGATAATTCATCAGAAAGAAATAATCCCCATTTAGATATTGTCATGCTCATCAGCTTATGTACATTCATGTACCACACAGTACACACATGCATGACACACCAGAGTCTAGCTAATGCTAAACGCCTAAACGATCGAACATATACGTGCACTAGCGGAGTACCCGTGCGTGGTAACGGATCGATTTCAAATGTTTTCAATTTCAAATAAAACATAATATATGTTATTAACTTAGAAAACCAATACACATAAGGTAATTATCACTATAAATAAAAGTTTCATACATAATTTACATCCAATCAACAAGCCACATAGAATTTTATCACAAACCACAAACACAGATAATCTAATTATCTACAGAAATTCATTCAGATATCTTATACATATGTGTACATATTTATCTATAAAAGATCTCATCAACTCAAAATGAGGTAGCGACAGACTCAGCTCACAGCTACCATCAAAGTCTTTTCTTTTATAATAGTAAATATATGTATGCACACAGATCCTCGCTAGCTCTGCCGCTAGCTTAATACTACTAGTACTAGTTTGTGAATTCTGATAGGTTTGACTGATACGTAATCGTGGTCCCAAACAAGGATAGATAGATTGCGTATCGATCGACGTGCAGCACAAGGATGAATCCGTGACCCCCAGCTAGCTAGTTGTACACAAATACTGCAGGCAGTTCAGTTGACCACATGGGTGCACACTGGCGGCGTAAGGGGGCTGTCCCTGGTATGTGGGCACCCTAAAAAAATATGTAATATTTTTTTACTTAGATATCATTAGCTATACTAATATACATAATCCATTTTTCAGCACAACTAGCAACCAGGTCAAGCTCATCCTGTGATCTTTCAGCTCACCAACCAACCAGGCCCTCAAGTCCTCAACTCTCTAATTCTAGTCTTTAATCTTTCAGCTGAGCTCACAGAGACAGGCACCACACCAAGCAAGCAGGCGTCAGGACTTTGGCGACCTGGACGGCTAGGCGCTGCCTTATGGAAGATCATCACGTTTTTATCTAAAACAAACAAATGATGATTATTTTAGAAGGGAAGTGTATCTTGGCATCACTGATAATATTCTCCAAGAGCTTGACAATTGGTTTGACAAAGTTAATATGGAGTTACTTGTTTGCATGTCCGCTTTAAATCCTATGAATTCATTTGTTTCTTATGATACGGACCAAGTGCTAAGGCTTGCCAACTTTTATCCCAATGATTTTTCAAGCACGGATTTGATGACATTCTTTCCAACTTGATAACTTCATTGATGATATACGAAGCGATGATAAATTTAAGGGCCTAAAGAATCTCGGTAAGCTTTCTACTAAGCTTGTTGAAACAAGGAAGCATAATATTTATAGGTTGGTGTGCTTGCTTCTCAAATTGGTATTACTCCTACCGGTGGCAACGGCGAGCATTGAAAGAATATTTTTGACGGTGAATCTTGTGAAGAACAAGTTGAGAAATAGTATGGACGATCAAGTATTGAATAATTGTTTAGTCACCTTTATAGAGCGAGATATCTTCTCGAAGGTTAGTGATGATGATATAATCAAGTGTTTTCAGGGAATGAGATTGCATCGTGTGGTATTGTGATTTTCATTAGCTATTTAGGACTCTTTTATTCATGTTTTTTTTGAACTATTTGTATTGCACTATTAACTAATTTCGAACACTTTTGTGTAATTATATTGGACTTATGAAATTACTTATGTATTGTACAAGAATTTTTTTTCGTCTTTAAAGTGTGTACCATCATTACTAAATTTATGGCTCCGCAACTGTACGTGCACTGCCCCGTAGCAGACGCCACTCTTTCGATCGGTCACAATGCAATGCATGCTTCCAACGAACAACTACCATACCAAACCTGCTACTACACCGACCACTATATATTCTGACAGATTAACGCCTCTTGGCATGCACATATACATGCCACACGTACATACATCGATCGAAGCGCAACTAGCTAGAGGCGACTGTACTTGTTAAGTGGAGAGTTAACCATGAACTCCTCCTCCAAGCCTTGCATGTCCTCGAGCTCTTGCTTGCTCCTCGCCGTCGCCGTCCTCTGCCTCGCCGCTCGCAGTGCCGCGGCGTTCAACTACGCCGACGCCCTCGACAAGGCGATCCTCTTCTTCGAGGCGCAGCGCTCCGGCAAGCTGCCCCAGGCCCAGCGCGTCTCGTGGCGCGCCGACTCCGGCCTATCCGACGGCTCTGCTTACCAGGTGCGTCTCGTGCCATTGCTGCAGCACATGAACACAAGGTCGGTCACTGAAAGTTTATGTTCTTCGTATATATATAGGTGGACCTGGTTGGCGGCTACTACGACGCCGGGGACAACGTCAAGTTCGGGCTGCCCATGGCGTTCACCGTGACCATGCTGTCGTGGAGCGTCGTCGAGTTCGGCGACACGATGCCGCACGGCCAGCTCGACAACGCCAAGGCGGCCGTGCGGTGGGGCGCCGATTACCTGCTCAAGGCGGCCACGGCGACGCCGGACGCTCTGTATGTCCAGGTCGCGGACCCGAACCAGGACCACCGGTGCTGGGAGCGGGCGGAGGACATGGACACGCCGCGCAACGTGTACAAGGTGACGCCCCAGAGCCCCGGGTCGGACGTCGCCGGCGAGACGGCGGCCGCGCTGGCCGCGGCGTCGCTCGCATTCCGGACCTGCGACCCGGCCTACTCCTCCAAGCTGCTCCAGGCAGCTCAAGAGGTAATATAATCTAGCTGCCACTCCTGATCACATGCATGCATGTACAGCCACAGGCTGATCTGCACTGCATGCCATGCATGGGAACACCGTGACTGAGACACCTTGTCTTGATGCCTGTGACGACGTCCCTGATCCGAGTGCTAGCTCGTACGTGTACATGTTGCGCGTGCATGCAGGTGTTCGATTTCGCGGACCGGTACAGGGGCTCCTACAGCGACTCGCTCGGCTCCGTGGCGTGCCCATTCTACTGCTCCTACTCTGGCTACCATGTAAGCAAGCGTTTAATCTGTCCTTTGTTAGTTTTTGTCTGTTGATTAGTTGCACTGAGAGAACTCATTGCAAAAGGACCAGTTGCTAGGTACAAGCATCTCCCAATTTTTAGCTGTTGTTTTGCTCCAGTCCCCCACGTAAATTAGCTGCTTGCAGAGCACGGGAGCACATGCGTGACCTGCACGGTCACAAGTTTTCTCTGGACCTGTTCATTTGTCAGTACATGAGCAGACAATGGCAGTAGATTCAGGCCAATCATGCATGCATTGCATTGCATGGCATGGCATGGCAGTATATCTGTACATGGTCTTGACCATTTTGCTTTGGTTGGAACCGTGCGCATGTGCGATCGATGCGACGCGACGCATGCAGGACGAGCTCCTCTGGGCGGCGGCGTGGCTGCACCTGGCGTCGGCGTCGGAGGGCGGCACGGACGTGTACATGTCGTACATCAGCTCCAACGGCCACACCCTCGGCGCCGAGCAGGACGACTTCACCTTCAGCTGGGACGACAAGCGCGTCGGCACCAAAGTCCTCCTCTCCAGGGTACGCAATCCCTGCACTTTAATTGATTGGCCGCACCAGATGCGACTGAGACTGAATTAAACTTACCTGCCGCTGGATTAACTGACAAGGCCCGGCCTTTGATTTGCAGGGGTTCCTGCAGAACAAGATGGACGGGTTGCAGGTGTACAAGGCGCACGCTGACAGCTACATTTGCTCCCTCGTGCCCGGAGCCGACGGGTTCCAGTCCCAGTACACCCCAGGTGATCGATCGAGGCTAGCTATATATGCACTTCAGACTCGAGAGATCAGTGACCTGCTCATTTCGTTGCAGCTTTTATCCTAGCTAGTTGATGCAATATCCAATTAACTGCCGTTTCATACAGTATACGTTAACCAAATTAACTGAACTGCGCGCGTGTAGGGGGCCTCCTGTTCAAAGAAGGCGACAGCAACATGCAGTACGTGACGTCCACCGCCTTCCTGCTCCTCACCTACGCCAAGTACCTCACCTCAAACGGTGCAACAGTCTCCTGCGGCTCCACCGCAGTCACTCCCTCCACTCTCATCTCACTCGCCAAGAAACAGGTACCACTAGCTACGCCGAGAACGGATTCTGTTACTAGTTTATATGCACCAACTAGTTCACCAAAAAGCTGGCTGTCGTCGGTCGATGAGACCGAGGCCGAGGCTGACGGCGCTACGTACCATTTTGGCATGGTCGAAATATTTAATGGCAGGTGGACTACATACTTGGGGCGAACCCGGCGGGGACGTCGTACATGGTGGGGTTCGGCGCGCGGTACCCCCGGCACGTGCACCACCGCGGCGCGTCCATGCCGTCGGTGCGCGACCACCCGGGACGCATCGCGTGTGACGAGGGGTTCCGCTACCTGCACTCGGCCGAGCCGGACCCCAACGTGCTCGTCGGCGCCGTCGTGGGCGGCCCGGACGGCAGCGACGGCTTCTCCGACAACCGCGACAACTACGCGCAGGCGGAGCCGTCCACCTACACCAACGCGCCGCTCGTCGGCGCCCTCGCCTTCTTCGCGGGGGTACACAAGACGAAGATATGAGCTATAACTGAAGTAGCTCGCTAGCTAATATATAGAAAACGCACTTACGTACTCGATTGTATTGTATCGCGTGAAACGTCGTCGTCGATCAGTGGCGTAACGACGGTGTGAACTGAAATACGAATGGCAAGAATAGAAAAGCTAGCTTGCTGTACCTGGTAATTGTACTGAATATATTGCACAATCTAGTGATCAATCCATGCTTGCTATCAAACCAATTAGAAATCTGACACAGTCGATGTTCTCAGAAACGGTTAGTCATGATCTCTCTCTATCAAATCACTTCACATTTTTGCACGTCTTCTTAAACTCAACCAACGACCAATTCGGTCTCTCGTGCATCGTTTTTGCTTTAAATTTACCGGCGGTTATCTTGACATGATCATTAGGGGCAGTATATCGGAGAGTAAGGTCATGTACAATGGGCTTACATCAGCTGTCTATAGCCTCTGTCACGTATGATTTAATCTGATGTGGATGACAGAGAATAAAGAGAGAGAAATATGTTGTCTACAATCTTGTAGACGACTGTATCACCAGAACCAATGAAAGCATTAAAAGATTGTGTGTTGTCTACAATCCTGTAACCGACTGTATCACCACAACCCATTGTATGAGCTGTCTTTAGTGCTGTCTACATGTGACATAGATAGTTACTATAGACAGCAGCTGTCTGTACCATTGTACATGCCCTGATAAGGCGGCGCGCCTAATTAGTCCTCAGTGTATTGACGAAGGAAAAGTAAGCTGATTTGCCTGGGCATTCATTAGCACCTCTTTGGAACACAGGAAACCAAAACAAACTAGAAATAGGAAAAATGCAGGAATTCAATGTCATGTATAGTGAAATTCTACATAAAACAAAAACACGTTATTTGCTCACATGAGGTGTTTGGACTTGGATGCTTCACAGAGAAAATATATGAATTTTGGAATTAGATGTTTGTGAGAAAGAAAGAGAAAGAGAGAAAATGCATTAGAACTCTCGAAGGAATTTGTGACATGAGGTTAGACCACATGTTAGAATTCATCCAAATGTGTAGGAAATTTTCCTATTCCTATGAAATTCCTTTGAAGCCATCCTAGAATCCAAACACCCCTCGTAATAATTTTTCCTTTCGATTGAATTTCTGCATTTGTTCCTCCAAAATTCCTTTCTTCAAAAGAGATGGAAAGGAGAAAGAAAGAGAAACTAAGTTGGAACTCTCCAAGGAATGTGCACTACTACAAAATAAGCTATATAAGCTATAGAAGATGTCTCATCATAGACGGTTCTTTTGGAACCGTTTGTGATATGTAACTATCACAGACGGTTTTTAAATAGAATCATCTGTGATACGTCACAGACGGATCTTGTTCTTAACAAGAACCGTCTGTGATAATCTCAGTCATCACAGACAATTATTGTTAAGAACCGTCTGTGAAGTATCACAAACAGTTATATTTATAAACTGGCTATGATGTCTCTATATATCATAGACGGTTTATATTAAAAACCGTCAGTGACTTGGAATTTTACCATGGCTTGGAATTTTTCTTACTCTTTGATTTTACCATGGCTTGAAATTTTTCTTACCCTTCAATTTTACCATGGCAGAGGATTGGCTGCCATGGCAGAGGATTGGCTGCCACGACAGAGGATTATGTGCCGCGACAGAGGATTGGTTGCCGCGGCAGAGGATTGTGTACCACGGCAGAAGATTGGCTGCCACGGCAGAGGATTGTGCGCTAGCCACGGCAGAGGATTGGCTGCCATGGTAGAGAATTGTGTGCCGTGGTAGAGGAACAGACGATTTTTAATCTAAGTCACAGACGGTTTTTAATACGCATCGCTCGTGATGAGATATTATCGCTGCACGGTTCGTGATATGAACCGTCTGTGATATGTTGTCACAGACGATTTTTGTCTGAAACCGTCTGTGATTTGCAGCGCGGGAGTTCGAAAAATTTTGAACGCGTGCGCGGGAGGCAAAATCTTTTGGCGTTGCCGTTATATATTGTGTCGTGTATGGTGGTGGGCGCAGTGGATGTGAGCGAGGGCTCAATGGAGAGCTCCGAGGAGATGGTGACGCTGAGAGCCGCCGCGTTCGAGGCAAATGAGGAGGAGAAGAAGGCTGTTGCGTCGGAGGTGCCCATGGAGCGCGTCGTCCAGGTGGTCGAGGAGGATGCGTTGCCGCCCGAAGCTGGTGAGCAGGAACAAGAGGGTAAGGTGGATTCGAAGGCGGAGGCGCATCACCAACGTTTTGAAGCTGTGAGGTCTCATTGGGTGGGTTATTTGTGCTGCAGGTGGTGTGGGGACCTGAAGTAGCGGTGGCTGCCGTGGGGCATCGGGCAACATGGTGGAATTGCTGCGAGCTTTTTGATGCGTTTTCTGGTTCGGAGAGATAGATGGATCATGGAGGTTAGATGGTTTTGCGTGCCATGATTGTATTTCTGACATTGCTTTGGTGATTTGAAATGGCATTCAATGTGTAATTTCTATGAATTCTGTAAATTTTCTACGTAAATGTGGCATTTGGGAATAGTCGATGAATTTTTATTAGGGTGAACTTTTGAAACATGAGATGTAGATTTTTATTCCCTTTACTGTCCAGCAATTGATTGGTTTGGCTCAAAATCCGCAATAGAAAAAACTATCACAGACGGTTCTGAAGTTCAGAACCGTCTGTGAAGATAGGCTATCACAGATGGTCTTGTTCAAGACCGTCTGTAATAGTCTATTTTCACAGATGGTTTAAAAACCGTCTGTGATGACGCCTGTTATCACAGACACATTAATACGACGGTTCAAAAAACCGTCTGTGATGACAGTTTAGAACCGTCTGTGATAACCCTTTGTGTAGTAGTGGTGTAACATGAAATTTCTTTGAAGCAATCCTACAATGCAAACATTGTTGGACCGAATAAGCGACTATAGGGGGGTGAATAAGAGCACATATCTTTTCACCACCAATACTGATGAGGATTAAAATCTCTATGTATTACTTTAATACATAATAAAAGACCATACGTCTTCGTGGTCGTAACCCCTAAGGCTAACGACCTCACTGGTCATAAGGATTCTAGAGGTTACATAATGGGTACCCTGGTCGGACAAAGTCCTATACCTAGTCTCCGACTAGGTAACTGCTCGTAAGAGCTATGAACTGGTATCTGGATTTGAGTCCATCTATATTCTTTACCGTGTGATGAATGGAACACGTGTTGTATACACCATACCACGCGACATTATATAATCTTAAGACACTAACAAACAACCACCGAGCGGTTGAGTGTCTCACGGACGCCCAACCGCAAAGTGGTTGATACTTTATCAACCATCGCCTCGCTTCGACCAGCCGCAACGCTTCACAACAGACGTCTTCTCTAGGAGCAACTGCCACTTCTTCAGAAGTTATATAAGGATGGAGCGCAGAAGATGATGGGGCATCAGAATATAACAGCGCAGTCATCATTAGATTCATGCCTTAAGACTGATAAGATAGCATAGCAAGCATCATACTTAGTATAATTAGGATTAATCCTCTGCTTAGTCATAGGCACCCCCTGTAATAGCCAGTTCATATCAATAAAGAGCAATCCCATTCTCTCCCAAGAAATCTATGTCATTTTCCTCTATTTTATTTCGTAAGATCAGCGACTCGTTCATCGACAGCTGGCGCCATCCGTGGGGAAGAAGGCGCAGATTTCCTGAAGAAATTCTTCACTCATCAAATCATCGCTCACTCATGCGACTATGGCAGGAGTTTGGGACAAGGAGAATTGGTTCGACTTGGCGGACTACTTCAACCTCAACATGGATGAATGCATCCGCGCCATACAAGAAAATAGGATGTCATCATCCACCTCCTCCGCTGATTCGCATGTCGCAGGCTTTAGCGAAATCGACCAGATGGATGATGACACACCATTACGACAAATGGCGCTTTCAGACATTTTGACCAAGCCTGGTCCTCTCGACCGAAGAAAAAGGTGACGAAAATTCAGCATCACAACTTGAGGATCAATGTACTCTCGATGAAATCATGGCCGAAAGGTACTCACCAACGGCTTCGCGATACTAGGCCAACCGACATCCGTAACAAGAAATGATGAAGCTCCCATTGGTCGGGGCCAAGTGGAATGATAAGGCTCAAGATACGATCAAGAACCCATCGGATCAGCCGAGCCCACCACAAAACCTCAGGAGGTGCTAATCTCCAACCGCTCTCCATCGTGGAAACTCCTCACAGAAGCATTGGAAGGCTCTCCATTAGTTACGATGGAAGCTCGTCGAAAGATCGTTGCTGGAGGCACGAGGTCAATGCGATTGGAGATATAGATCAAAATGCCATGTACGGTCCTACACAATTTGCCATACCACCACGTGCTAGTGGAAATGACACGGGCCATCAAGCACCAAATGCCAGAGGTAACAGAACTGATAGACGTCCATCAGTTAATTCGCCTGACTCTGCCCCACCAAGGGTAATGCATCAGACGGAACCAACCAAAAGGTTGGGGGAAAGTTCAGATCTTCGAACACCTACTGCCAGCATGAATCCTCCGAGACTTTCAGTAACGGTACAAAATCTGCAGCGTGTTCAGGATATTTTAAATAATTCTAACCCTGCTCTAGCAGAGACCCCAGGTTTTGTGCAACTTGTAGGTCAGGTATCAGAAATTCTCTAGCAGACCATGCAACGAACGGAAGCATACCGGGAACAAAGGAATTCATGAAGTCAAACCATGGCTTCATCCCAGCGTTCCTCCCTCAGTAGAGGGCAGCATGGTTAGATTGGAAGCCAACCGATATCGAGACCTCTTCGACGATTCCGACTAAGGAGTCATGAGGGAAGAAGGCTATTTCAAGCAGCCACTCCCTCACCTCTCCGAGAGGAAAGATCACTTGGCCCTGATGATCTCCGGCATCATCTAAACCAAGCAGGCAGTCGTGGGCGTCATACTAATGTCCACGACTGAATCGGGACACTGGAGCTTCGGCACTCCAATTTTAGAAACCGGTCTCCAACCGATTACAATCTGCCACCTTTCCAAAAAAGGCGCCATGAATCAATTAGAGGTTGTCGAGCTTTCTCCATAGGGCTTCAAGCTGTACGTTGACCAAACAGGTTCCGATCGGTCAACCTGGATAAGTTCAATGGGACCCAGAACCCGTTGGAATTTCTCTAAATCTATACCACCGCTATCAGAGCGGCTGGTAGTGATGAAAACATAATGGCAAATTACCTACCCACGGTACTTGAAGGATCTGCCCGGTCGTGGTTACTCAACCTACCAGTCGGATCGATCTACACTTGGGAGCAACTTTGCGACCTCCTGATTGCGAATTTCCAAGGCACGTACGACAACCTTGGAAAGGAAGATGATCTTCACCGAATCTGGCAAGGATCCAATGAAACTCTACGTCAGTACATCAAAAGATTTAGCCAGGTTCGTAATTCAATACCAAAGGTTGCAGAGTCTTCTGTTATCCAAGCTTTCAAAGAAGGTCTAAGGAATCGACGGTTTATAGAGGATATCGCCATGCACCCTCCAAAGACGACCATTGAACTTTTTGACATGGCCGATAAATACGCAACTACTAGTGAAGCGGTTGAATGGTGCGAGGCCATTGATCGAAAGGATAAAATCCCCCAACCTAGCTTGGATAAACCAGAAAAGAAGCATAAGAAGATTCTCAAGAAAAAGAAAAACCGCAGACCTGATGATAAGGAAGTCCTTGCGGTTCCTGAGAAGTTTACTAAGGGTAAAAGAGACTATACCGGTCGAGGCAAGGCAAAAGCTCCAACCGAAGGATACAACAAGAACAAGAAGTGGTGTCCACTTCACCAGCAGGCAGGGCATGATTTGCGCACCTGTTGAGCCTGTCAAAAGAAGCTAGAAGATTACTATACAGGTAAAGGTCCACTCCCCTCAATACAGGAACGCATGGAAACGAGCTCCAAAAAGGACAAAGATGGCGATGAAGAAATGGAGTACCAGAAGCCTCATCATACGGTCAACATGATCTTTGGTGGGACTTCTTCGTATGAATCAAGGCGTCATCTGAAGGCCATGGAGCGGGAGGTCAACCTTTTCGAGCCTCCGATCACCATCAAGCCATCTAGGTGGTCGGGAACTGTAATCTCCTTCAGCAAAGAAGACTGCTCCATCCCCTCGACTCGACCAGGTAGGTTCCCTATTGTTGTTGAACCTACTATTAATAACTGCAGGGTTAATCATGTGAAATATGCCTTCCATGGTAGTTCGTTAAACATTTTATTTGCGGGGGCATTGGAAGAGTTGCAAGTTCCCAAGTCAAAGGTGAAACCTGTGAAATATGCTTTCGATGGTATAGTTCCTGGTTCCACCGCAAAACTGATAGGACATCTTTCCCTACCGGTTACGTTCGGAAGACCTGACAACTTTCGAACAGAAAAAATTCCATTTGATGTGGTGGATTTCGAATCTGCATACAATGGAATTCTTGGTCATACGGCTTTAGCAAAATTCTTGATAGCCACGCACTACGGTTATCAGAGTTTGAAAATATCAAGACCAAAAGGGGTCATCACGGTTCAAGGAGATTAAAAAATGGCTTACGCATGTAATCGAAAATCCTTAGAACTGTTCGATGAACTTCCGACCAGAGAGGCTAATCCACCTACTGTGCAGGTCAAGCACTCGAGACTAAAGATGACACCAAAGCCTTCCGACCAGACAAAAGAGGTACTACTCGACAAGGGTACTTCTCCGAAAGGCACCAAGTTGCTTGGGTCAGGAAACACTGACGCATCTACCCGAAAAGTACTGGTTGGGGCAAGCCTCGACCGCAAATAGGAAGAGTTGCTCATCTCCTTCCTCCGAGCAAATCAGGACGTATTCGCCTAGCAGGCGTCTGACATGCGCGGAGTCCCTAGGGAGGTGATCGAGCACAGGCTAGCTCTCCAGCCTGACAAAAAACCGATCAAACAAAAGTTAAGGCGCTTTGCACCTGATCGGAAGGAAGCAATTTAGTCGGAATTTGATAAGCTCCTCAAGGCTAGATTTATTCGTGAAGTCGACCACCCTTAGTGGCTCGCCAATCCTGTAATGATTAGAAAAAATAATGAGAAGTGGCGGATGTGTATTGACTTCATAGATCTTAATAAAGCTTGTCCGAATGATGACTTTCCCCTTCCACGCATTGACCAACTTGTAGACTCTATTTCCGGGAGCAAGTTATTAAGTTTTTTAGATGCGTCTTCAGGGTACCACCAGATTAATATGAGTAAAGAAGATGAATATAAAACTTTCTTCATCACCCCATATGGCACTTACTGTTATGTTAAGATGTCGTTTGGCCTCAAAAATGCTGGTGCAACTTTTCAAATGTTGATACAGAAAACCTTTAATCCACATATTGGTCGAAATCTAAAAGCCTATGTTGATGATCTGGTCGTAAAGAGCATCAGCGCTGGCGATCACATTCCCAGCCAACAAGAAACCTTTAATAACTTGAGAAGGCATAACCTCAAGTTAAATCCGAAAAAATATGTGTTCGGAGTTTCCGCTGGTAAACTTCTCGATTTCCTAGTTTTGGCTAGAGGAATCGAAGAAAATCTAGTGAAAATATCGGCTATCGACCAGATGCGCCCTCCGACCACGAAAGAAAGAAGTCAAAAAATTAACCGACTGTATGGCAGCGTAAGTCGTTTCATAGCATGGTTGGGTGAAAAAGGATTACCTTTCTTTAAGCTTCTTCGGAAACATGAAAGTTTCGAGTGGACTAAAGAGCCAAACGATGCCTTTGAAGAACTTAAAAAGTACCTTACGAGTACCCTAGTCTTAGTTTCTCCGAGATCGGGAGAAACATTGCTGATTTACGTGGCTGCAATGCCACAAACAGTCAACAGTGTACTGGTCGTGGAACGTGATAACGTCCAACGACCAGTATATTACGTAACCAAAGCCCTACATGGACCAAAAGAAAGATATCCACAGGTACAAAAGCTGCTCTATGGTCTCCTTATAGCTTCAAGAAAACTAAGGCATTACTTTCAGGCCCACAAAGTGGTCGTACCAACCAGGTATCCCCTTGGTCAAGTCCTTGGAAACAGGGAATCATCTGGATGTATAGCAAAATGGGTAGTTGAACTAGGGGCGTTCGACCTCCATTTCATCTCATGAACATCAATCAAGTCCTAGGCAATAGCAGAATTCATTGTCGAATGGACAAACCTTGAAGCCACCCAAGGGCCCGAGTACGAACACCACGACGAGTGGACAATGTACTTTGACAGCTCCTTGATGCTCAAAGGTTCGGGCGTTGGAGTTGTCTTGATATCCCCTACTGACGAACAGATCAAGTACACCATCCAATTAAATTTTTCTGCTACGAACAATGTGGCAGAATATGAAGGTTTACTAGCAGGACTCCGAGCAGCTCGTTCACTCAGGATTCACATATTACTAGTGCAAGGCGATTCTCAACTAGTAGCGAATCAAGTTGGGAAAGAGTATCAATACTCAAGTACCAAGATGTCATCTTATCTGGCAGAAGTATAGAAATTCGAAAAGCACTTCTTCGGTTTTTAGATCCCACACATTCCTAGAAAGAAAAACTTTCTGGCAGACTAGTTGGCGCGGATGGCCTCCACGAGGTCACCCATCTCGCTTGGAGTTTTCTTCGAGCAACTCGATTCACCCTCGGTGGTCAAGCTTTTCGAGGACATATATGTTTCTCTATAGGTCGTACAAACCGATCCAGAGAACATGGATGCTCCACAGGTCGTTGATGGTTGGCGCTGTCACGATCAAGGTAGAGATTGGATGACGTCAATCTACAGTTATCTTCAGCATGACACAATTCCAGAAGATGTTGTAGAGGCTGATCGTATAGCTCGAAAAGCCAAATCATACACTCTGATTGAAAGTACCTTGTACAAACGAGGATCTCATGGAGTGTTGATGAGATGCATATCTCAAATGGATGACATTAAATTGCTAACCGAAATTCATGAAGGAGTCTGTGGAGCACATCATTCCTATAGAACGCTGGTTTGTAAAGCCTTCAGGTAAGGATACTATTGGCCAACTACCCTTCATGATGCAAAAGAGCTCGTGACGAAGTGCGTACAATGTCAATTTCATAGCCGACAAGTACATCAGCCGCCACAAGCTTTGCAAACCATTCCTCTTTCTTGGCCTTTTGCAACATGGGGACTAGACATTCTTGGACCTTTCCCAAGAGCACCCGGGGGCTTCGAATTCCTTTTCGTCCTGATTGACACATTCACAAATGGATCGAGCCGAGCTCGTTGTTAAAACAACAACCGAGGCCGCTAAGATGTTTCATAAAATGTGATCACACGACGGTATACCCAACAGATAATCACAGAAAATGGTGCCCAGTTCTCAAGCGGTAAATTCGAGGAATTCTGCGAAGAACTTGGTATCAAGCTACACTTTGCTTCTATCACTCACCCGCAGAGCAACGGAGCAGTTGAGCGAGCTAATGGTATCATAATGCGGGGGTTTAAACGCCGAGTGTTCGACTAGTTAATAAAATGGTTAGGAGCTTGGGTTCAAGAACTTCCTTCAAGATATGGGTCGCTCGAACTACCACTACCGTATGCGTCGAAGGAAATACCATTCTTCTTTGTTTATGGTGCTGGAGCCATGCTTCCTCCAGAACTAAAACTTGGCTCTGCTTGGACTAATTGTTTCAACGAAAACGATCAGAATGAACGGTGACTTGACGACATCAATTTCCTTGAAGAACGATGAAACCAAGCCTTGATACGATCAACAGTCTACCAACAAGCCATGCGAAGGTATCATAGCCGTAAGGTGCAACCTCGCAGCCTCGCTGTAGGTGATCTGGTTCTCAGAAAAATTTAGAACCAATCAAATCGCAGCAAGCTTTCTCACAAGTGGAAAGGTCCTCACACTGTGGTCGAAGTCACCCAACTAGGTTCAGTACGACTAGATATGTCTGATGGGCGTGTTTTGTCTAATTCTTGGAACATTGATCAACTCCGTAAGTTCTTTGTTTAATTATTATTTCCATTCTTTCAATTTTAATAAAGATTAGTCCTTCATTTCTTTCTTTAGACGAGTGATATTGTTTATATATCTGTACCTCTATTCTGGTCGTCCACTATTGTTGTCTAAATTGGTCTGAGAAGATCTTTTTCTCTTCGATATCCTTTATAAGGATCTCTGTTACTCTTTGGCAACGACTTCTCAGTCACATGTTGTATGGGTCCTAGTCGTGATCATTCCATGAATGATTCTCACGCACGACCACACACTTTTCTCAAAGAAATATACGAGTAACTAGAGCATAACAGAAACAACTTTATATAGTGACTCATATGCTTAGGATTGCGAAGACTATCTATCTTCATTTCAACATTCTGTTCTACTCTTGTTTGGCTACTGGTCGGGACACAAAAAGCCTCCTAGTCGAAGTCTCTCCTTCTCCGCACGTGGTCCTGCCCACTGGAAGGAGCTTCCTAGCGAATGTTCTTTTCTTTTGATCCTCACTGCCAGTCGGACTTGAGCATGAGCACATTTCGCGAAGTGTCTTTTCATGTCTTCAGTTCTTAACAAGTTCTTCCGACCAGTTTTTGGGTACTACATATAAATAAGACCACTTATTGTTTATTGCATACATTCTTGCATATTTTCTTTCTCATCAAAACAAGTCTTTTTTACTTCTGACCATATACTATTTTGTTTGGCATTACGATTATGACAAACAGATCTATAACTAGTCGAAATCAGACACTGGTTCTGACCAATTTGGTTTCCTAGTATTACTACGATCAGTTTTATCACATAATCAATATCTGCTTTCAAAACAATGGTTGAGACTTTAGTTCTCCTTCTTGGCTTACTGCTTATTTAGTGAAGTCCTTCTACTATAAAGCAGTCGGGGGCTAGAGAATATATGAGAACTTCATAAGTCAACAGGTTAAACAAAAGAGAGACTTGTTGATGACAGAAAGGTAAGTTTTATACATTTTCATAATTCTTATATTACAATTGCCTACTTCTAGAGATCTCCCAACTAGTTGCTGCTTGACAGAGATCCGACCTCCATTTCCTCTACAACCTTGTCTCTGAGAGGCTTTACTTCCTCGAGAAACCTGGTCGCCTCATTAGGCAAGCAGTTGAAATCTTCTTCAACAGCTTGGAGATTGGTAGAGGGGTCGAAAGCCTTCAGTTTTGCTAAAGCAAAACTAACTTCGCTGGCCACAACTTCTTTCTTTGTCCAGGCATAGTTTTCTCTAGTAGTCTTGAGCAGACCATTGAGATCTTCCAGAAGTTCGCCTAAATAGTTCATTTTCTCTGTTGGATCTCTTAAGGCAGGCAGACTCGATCCTAATCCCATATCAAAGATCATTTTGTTAAGTGCGTGGACTTTTCCGTTAAGGTTCTGCACAAGAGTTGCCCCCTTATCTTGCTCAAATTCTAGAGCTTTTTTTGCTCTTGTTACCGCTTGAGTTTTCTCTGCAAGTAAACCAAGTGGTAAATATTTATGATTAAAAGTGATAATACATTGGTCAAGTTTACGACCAATTACCTTTAATCTCCTTTTCAAAAGTCTCGGCGACTTCTTTGAGCCTGGTCGTCGTATATGTGATCGACCGATCTTTAGTTTGGCCTTCTTCTTCAAGCTTGGTTATTCTCGCTTCTTTAGCCACTATTTCTTCTTTAAGCTTTGTTATTTTGGCTTCTTTAGCCACGACGACTTCTTTTATTTTCTCCAAATCTATTAAATATGATAAGGGAGAATAATTAACAAAAGAAGAACAAAGAAAAGAAGAAGAAGAAGAGTTAAGAAGAAAGTCCATACTTTTTAGTTCGAAATGTTTTTGCTCTGGGTCCTTTATTCGCTGGGTCAGTCCTCCGACCACAATATAATTCTCGACCATGTGCTACACAAATAAGCATTCTTTTTTTAGTTTCTTATAAACTTTTAGAGAAACTATAAAAATGGTCGTAGATACTTACTCGAATCGCCACGTTATTATATTCGGCAAAAATCACATCAGGGCCCGTCTTGGCCCGACGGTCTGATATCTTTCCCCAAACCTCGTCAAGCTCCTTATCCTCGATAAATCGAGGGGAAAAAGGCAACTTGTTAGTTTGAGAAGAATTACCGACAGGGGTCGGAACTGGCTGAAGATCTCCAGGGATGTCTACCTTTGCAGACGGAGTCAGAATCACCACAGGATCCTCAGCAGGCTCTAGCATGGACACCTGCTCGGGGGTTACCTTGACCACCTTGTCTTTAGAAGCTTTTTCCTGAAGAAAATTCTGATCGTGGGCTTCCGGAATATCCTTGTCAAAGACGACTGGAATACCAGAAGATCTGCACAAAAAGAAGAAAGGAAGCTCAAGAAATCAATATGCCAAAGGTTTTTAAGGTATGCGCTCATATGACTATTTTGTTTGTACATACCGTGGATTTTTTGTTTTGACCTTGAAGCGCGCGATTAAAAAATCCATAGCGCTTAGCCTTTCTCTTCTTCTCAACTGACTTCACCGGTTCTGGGCCGGTGGGGCTGGTTAGACCCGCTACGTTCTCCAACCGAAGGTCGAAAGAAATATTCTCGACCAGCTAATCGAGAATGAGATATCTGACCATCGGGTCAGAGGGTGTAGATTCATCAGCCTCCAAAACAATTGCTTCAATAGCAACCGGCAAGTCCTGAGCGACTGCATTGGAGTCTACGACAACCGCCTAGATTAACAAATAAAGTTAGTTAGGTGATGGAAATTCTTCATCTAGAATAGACGCTTCTGTTCGGTTACCTACCTCTATACGACCATCATCTTGAGTGGTCGGATCGTTAATTGGCTCAAAACTTTCAATGGCCTCGTTGATCCTCAACCCAACCAATTACACATCAAAGAGGATCTATGGTAAACCAATCAGAAAGTATAAAAAAAAGATGAAAATTAGTTGATATTTTACCTTAAGTATCTCCGCCCTCTCTTTTGGGGAAACAACCGCTAAGATCCGGGGGAAACCAGCCTTCTCGCCAGGCTCTCCAGCGCAGATCATCTTGCTCTAGTTTCTGATCTCTTCAGGAGACAGAGCTATAAGGGTAAATAAGAGATTTTAGGATCACAGAAATAGTCAACTAATAACTGAAAACCGGTTGGAACCCTTCAGGACTTATCCTCCTTGGAGTATTTGGTCGCATCTTCACGACCAATATACCAGAGCATCGGATATGCTCGGGCCTTCAAAAGACTAATCCGGCGCATGGAAAAGTCTTTCACCACATGTCAGGAGGTTAAACCAGTAACATTAAGGAGTTGGATGGCTTCAACCCATCTTCCTACTTTTTCCTCCTTTGTGGAGGAGCGCTATTGCGGGTTCTCGACCGTTTTCTTACTACTATAGTAAAGGCTGTCATTCTGAGTGACCGTCATGTAGAACCAGCTTTTCTTCCATGACGACCACGAAGACTTTGAGTACATAGAAATATACTCATCAGCTTTTCCATCGTGGAGGCGCAAGGTGCACTCTGTAGGCGTTCCGGTCGTCTTCTCAGACTTCGTCATTCTGTAGTAGTATTTGAATAGATCCAGTGTTGCAGGAATACCTAAGTACGCTTCGCAGAGGTAGACGAAGACACTGAGATTGGCGATAGCATTAGGAGCCAGATTGACCAGTTCAACTCCGTAATGCTCCAAAACTTTGGGAAGGAAGGAGTGAATTGGGAGTCTGAATCCACATTCGATGTATGCGAGGAAGACAGGAATTTCCTTATCTTCACCGCTCGGAGAATGCTCCCCAGTCGCTGATCTCCAAGAAATCAGATTCCTATTGGGAAGCAACCCGATCTTCTCCAAGCTCTCAAGTTTCTTGTCGCTAAGATCAGAAATCGACCAGTTGGTGATTTGATCCGACATGGTGGAGTTTTTTTTGTAAGAAGAATCACAGGAGGTCGGAGGTGATTTTCTTTTTAGAAGATGAAAAGGGGAAAGCAGAAGGCGTAAAAGTCTTAAAGCTCCATGCTAAGGGATTTTATAGCTGCTTTCCTTTAATCGTAATCGGGAGTTACCTAAAAGTCCAACGGACAAAACCTTTTTGTCCAACAGACAGAAAAACTCTTCGGATCCCAAGGCAGGTTCTCAACTTTAAAGTGAACACAGACCACCTCGTATGTCATGACATTAAATGAGGGTCTGCCTGATACGACTTCATCGAAAGAAGGTGTTCACATGACCTGTTCATTTAAAGTTTAGGGGCTCGCTGACGAGGATTAAAACCTCTATGTATTACTTTAATACATAATAAAAGACCATACGTCTTCGTGGTCGTAACCCCTAAGGCTAACGACCTCATTGGTCGTAAGGATTCCAGAGGTTACATAATGGGTACCCTGGTCGGACAAGGTCCTGTACCTAGTCTCTGACCAGGTAACTGCTCGTAAGAGCTATAAACTGATATCTGGATTTGAGTTGGTCGGTGTTTTAGAACCGAACTTACGTAAAGATTGTTTGATTCGGGGGGTCTCCTAGAATAGAATCACGTAGAGAGATTGACACGGGGATTTTTATACAGGTTCAGGCCTTCTCCGGAGAGAATAACAACCCTACTCCTGTGTGTGTATGGTATTGAGTGTATTCTGAACAATCAGGGGAAAAACTAAGACTATTACAGATGATAGAGCTTGTCTTCCTGATGGCCTGATTCGATCGCCCCCTTTCCTTCTCTGATTGCCGTCTTTATATAGTACGTGAAGGAGTGGCAGTTTCTCCAGGTGAAGCGGCGCCTCATCACATCCTGTAACGAGCGCATGTTGGCACTAATCACCGGTGTATTAACTCCTCCACGTCGCCTAACAGCTATATAACAGAGATAATGGAGCATTACGTGCTATTACTTTTCAGAGTAACAGCGTACATTGACTATTTGAATTCCTTAATCAATTGGACCTACTTGTTTGTAGGTTTAATTGATCATAAGGTGGTTGTAGGTGACCTGGTCGTAGAAGAACTTACGACCATAAGGTAGTCGTAGCAATACTTACGACTATGGGGTAGTCGTAGCATAACTTACGACTATGGGGGTGGTCGTAGAAGAACTTACGACCACCTAGTAGGCTCCTCCCTTATAACATTAAGGGGTATACTCAGGGACCATATGACATCATATTTACCCATAATAAGAATTATAGATAAAAGATAAAATGAGGATTATTAGATCCTCGTCAGCTAGCCCCCCAGCTTCAAGTGAAAGCAACTTACTTGGTAAAGGAGTTATAGAAATTCTTACGGCCACGTGAGGGTCGTAGAAAAATAGGCGAAGGAAAAAACTCTTCGACATTTGTGTACTACTTTGACCAGAAATATGCTTGGTCAAGAAAATTTCTTACGACTATCAAATAGTCGTAGAATACTCCTACGATAACGAGGTGGTCGTAGTATGGTGATCGGAAGAAAAACCTTTCCGATTAACATTTTCTTTGGTCAAAAAAGATCTAACCAAGGAAGTAATTTCGCTTGAGGTGTAAAAGCAAACCTGATTTTCTTGAACGAACACGTTAGGAAATTTCAAACGACGCCCGTTAGCCTGTCCGTTGGAACGGTTCCCGAAACGGTGGTAACCTTTGGAATGCCACGCCTTCGGCTCAAGGTATACGGTTATAAATACTTACCGGGGGTAAGACTTAGGTTCATACTTTTCCCCAAATCGTTCCACTGTTCATCAAGTTCTTGTCTTCTCCGCCACCAACTCAATCAAAAATCTCCCCCTTCTAAGAGAAATGGCTGGGAGAGTTTCTGAATGGGCCGAGTCGGAGATGGATACGGTGAAGATGCAAGCCCTTGTCAACGCTGATAAGATTCCAGAGAAAGTTCTCGTGGAGGTCAGGGATAAAACCATGATCTATGGCGAGACTGTCCGCATTGCTAAGGCAAATGCAGAGGACATCAAATCATGGGAGAAGAGGTATGCTGATACCATTGCTTCCCATAATGCAGAAATCAAGAAGTTAGATTCTCGACTAGCAGGTAAGGAAATCTTTTACCTGTGATTATTTTTGTTTTCTCTTCCTCTAGGAGTTTTATTTTTACTTGACCAGTCTTATTCTTTTCAGAGCAAGTAGTCGAAAACAAATAACTCCGCGAGGCTTCGACTCGTACCCAACAAGAGATGGAGGTGATGAAGATTAACCTTCAAGGCAATATCACGCTCCTGAACAATGCACTTGGTGAGCTACGCACTGAGGGAAAAGCTCCTCAAGATGATACGATAGCTGCTCACGTAAGTACTATTGGGAAACAAGTCGGGACTTTACAAGAACTGGTGACCACTCTGAAGGCCAACGAAGCTGAGTCGATAAAGGAGGCGGTTGAATCTGCAGTAAGTTATGCATTGGCAAAACTTAAAGCTCATGATCCCAGCCTTAATGTGCAACCCATCGGTTTAAACGACTACCCCGAAGCGTAGCTTACCGCTTGATAGAAAAATGCAATCGCTTGGTAGGAAGGTTTTGAGGAGATGCGACCGGCTCTCCTTTTCGAGAGTAGTTTGTAACAAACCCGTGAAAAACAAGCTTTGTTGATGTATTATATAATCCATCTTTTTTCCCGCAAATCATCTTGTCGAGTAGTTAGTAACTTAAAAGATAATTAACTAATAAAAGACTAAGAATTGAAGTCAAATTAATAACTTTATCCTAGCCCCCGACTATTTGCTTAGTTTGTTTAGACAAACTAAGTAAATAGTGTTAAAAGGGTTTTTGAAAACAGAGAGGTTTGGTTAACTTGTAGTTCTGGTCACGATCACATGCACTTTGGTCGAAAAAGTGGGAACGAATCGACACTAGGAAGTTCCTTCTAGTGGGCGTGACCACGTCAGAGAGGAAAGTCTTCGACTAGGTGATGTTACCATCTCCGACTAGATTAATTAAATCGAGAACAACAACTTGAGTTAAACAAATATCCAGAGGACTTCAAAAATTGTTAAGCCCTTCTTTGGAGGATTCGATAAGTCCATCTCCGGTAGCAAGAGTAGGAAACTGAACGATGCTAGGAAGTTCCTTCTAGTGGGCAGGACCACATGCAGAGAGGAGAGACTTCGACTAGATGTGTTTCTTCCTCTGACTTAGTTGAGACAAATCGAATACACCAAAGGCAGCTGAATAAATCTAAAAAAGTGCACTTTGTTTAGAATACTTTTCAAAAGAACCGAAGAAATAATCTAAGGTGAAAGGAGTTGGCTTTCAAAAAATATTTCGACTAAATAGAACCCAAGCTCTTTGTGTTGGCGGTAAAAGTGAGTAACGAGTCGATACTAGGAAGCTCCTTCTAGTGGGCAGGACCACATGCAGAGAGGAGAGGTTTCGACTAGGTGATGTTACCTGCCTTTCGACCAGTATAAAGGAAACTGGGTGTTTGGAATATAGTCGAAAGATTATGAAAACACTACTCAAAAGTAAGACAATAGAGGTAGAGAGAACTCCGAGTCTTTATTGTTCGAACGGTTAGTTACACATAAAACTTATGTGAATCGGGTCGATGTTCCAAGAATTCGAGAGAACTCGGCCGTCTTCCATTGCTAATCGTCCGACCTCGGGCGAGTCACTTCACCATCGTAAGGACCTTCCCACTTGGGAGAAAGTTTGTTCCGATTAGACTTGGATTGGCAGAGTCTCGATATCAAGTCACCTACAGCAAGGCTGCGAGGTTGGACCTTACGATCGTAGTATCTGCACAGGGCTTGTTGGTAGATTGCTGAACGGATTAAAGCCTGGTTTCTCCTTTCTTCGAGTAGATTAATATCATTCGCTCGAAGTTGTTCCCGGTTTGAGTCTTTGAAATTGTCGACTCGTGTTGATCGTATCTTTAGTTCCGGGGGAAGCACGGCTTCAGCTCCGAAGACTAGAAAAAATGGTGTTTCAATTGTAGCCCGACTGGTAGTCGTACGAACTGCCCATAATACAGAGGGTAACTCTTGTACCCAAGCCCCCGAGCGTTTGATGAGCTGGTCGAAGACTCGGGTCTAAATTCCTCTCATTATTTGGTCGTTTGCACGTTCTACTGCCCCATTACTTTGGGGATGGGCCACAGAAGCATAACACAACTTGGTACCCAACTCGTCGCAAAATTCTTGAAATTTTGCGCTCGAAAATTGCTTACCATTATCTGTAATTATTCAACTCGGTACTCCAAATCGAGTAATTACGATCTCATCATAAACCGCTTTTGCCGCCTCGTTGTTATCCTATCCTGTGTTCGCTTCAATCCATTTTGTGAACGTATCAATAGCCACAAAAAGGAACTCGAAACCTCCTAGAGCTTTGGGGAACGGTCCTAGGATATCGAGACCCCAGGTTGCAAAAGGCCAAGATAGAGGTATTGTTTGTAATGCCTGAGCTGGTTGGTGTATTTGCCTGCTATGAAATTGGCATTGAACACACTTTTTAACCAACTCTTTAGCATCGTAAAGGGCTGTTGGCCAGTAAAAACCCTATCGAAAGGCCTTACCGACCAGCGTTCGGTAGGAAGCATGATTTCCACAGATGCCACCATGTATGTCGTGAAGGAGTGTTAATCCTTCGCTCTGCGGAATGCATCGCATGAGCACCCCTTGAGTACCTCGTTTATAGAGGACTCCTTTAACCAAAGTATACATTTTGGCTTTTCGGGATAAACGATCTGCCTTGAGATCGTCTTCGGGTATAGAACCCTTCTGAAGATATTCATAGATGGGTGCCATCCATGTATCCTCGTATTCTAGAGAGGTCGTCTCAATAGGAGGTGTCTCTGGTTCGTCGACCAGTGACGGCTTCTGGAGTTGTTCCAAGAAGACTCCTTTTGGTACTACAGATCAGGAAGAAGCTATTCGAGCAAGCTGGTCTGCGAGGAAATTATCCTTTCGAGGGATGAATTGTGCCTTGAAACCTAAAAAATGTTTTTCTAGTTTACGCACTTCCGATAAGTACCGAGACATTGTCGGGTTAGAGCACTGGTACTCTTTTTCGACTTGATTCACGACTAGTTGAGAGTCTCCTCTCACGAGTAGTCAGCGAATCGAGAGCGCTTTCGCTGCTCGTATGCCAGCTAGCAAACCTTCGTATTCTGCCACGTTGTTAGTGGCCTGAAAGTTTAATTGTATGGCATACTTTAAGGTCTCTCCTGAGGAGATACCAGACCACTCCCAAATTTCGAGCCACTTAAAGTAAGCGACCGTCAAAGTACATAAATCGCCCATCGGGTCGGGAATCGATCGAGGATCCCGAATGAGTTCAGATTTGTCCATTCAGCGACAAAGTCCGCCAAGATCTGGATTTAACGGCCGTTCGGGACATGAAATGGATGTCGAACTCCCCAAGTTCGACCGACCATTTTGCCATGCGTCCCATTGCTTCCCTATTCTGGAGGATTGCTCCCAAGGAAACTCGACAACATGACTAGTTTGTGCGCTTGAAAATAATGCCGCAGTTTCCTCGAAGACATGAGGAGGGCATATAGAAGCTTTTGGACCTGAGGGTAACGCTCCTTAGGCCTGTGTAAAACTTCACTTACGTAGTAAACCTTGTCGTTATGTAATTTCACGTTCTACGACTAGTACTGCGCTTACTGCCTGTGGCGTGGCAGCTAGGTAAATTAAGAGTGTTTCTTCTAGTCTCGGAGAGACCATAATAGGAGCACTCGTAAGGTACCTCTTGACATCCTCAACGGCAGCGTTTGCCTCTTTCGACCACTCAAAACCTTCGTGTTTCCTTAGAAGTTTAAAGAAAAGTAGTCCCTTTTCTCCTAGTCGTGCGATGAAACGACTTAAAGCCGCCATGCACCCCGTGAGTTTCTGGACTTCGTTCCTTGTGGTCGGAGGGCGCATTTGGAGAATGGCCTTTATCTTTTCAGGATTTGCTTCGATCCCTCGTATAGATACAAGGAATCCAAGCAATTTTCCTGAAGAGATTCCGAACACACACTTCTCAGGATTGAGTTTTAAGCGATTTTTTCTGAGGTTATCGAATGTTTCTTGTAGGTCAGTAATATGATTAAGTCTCTTCATGCTTTTAACGACTAGATCATCAACATAGGCCTCCAAATTTCGGCCTAGCTGAGATGAAAAAGTCAATTGCATCAAGCGTTGAAAAGAAGCGCCGGCATTTTTTAGACCAAATGGCATTTTGACATAGCAAAATATACCAAATGGTGTAATAAATGCGGTCTTTTCTTCATCGTCTAGGCACATATTGATCTGGTGGTATCCAGAATATGCATCTAGAAAATTTAACATTTCACAACCTGCAGTAGAATCAACCAACTGATCAATGCGAGGTAAAGGAAAATCGTCTTTTGGACAAGCTTTATTAAGATCAGTAAAGTCTACGCACATACGCTATTTGCCGTTTGACTTTCTAACCATTACAGGATTAGCCAACCATTCTCAATGGTTGACCTCTTATAAAGCCCGCTTTAAGTAGCTTATCCAATTACGATTTGATAGCATCTCGCCGATCGAGGGCAAATCTCGTAATTTTTGTTTTACTGGGTACTTTGTCGGTCGTAGTTAGCTCGTGCTCGATCACCTCCCCGGGACTCCGGGCATGTCGGATGCTTGCCACGCTGGCATCTGCGTTAGCTCGGAGGAAGGTGATGAGGGCGCCTTCCTACTTGGGGTCGGAAGTATCCCGATGCGATCAGCCTTGAGGGCTCCCTGCGTCGTGAGGAACCTCTTTGACCTTGTCGTTCGGCTTTGGTGCAGCTTTTTAGGCTTCGACTTGCTAGTCGGTCGACTTTTCTTCTCGAAATGGTATTTGTCCAACCATCTCGAGGATCCATGGTCGCAGTATGCGCCATCTTCTTGTCACAATGAATTGTGATTACTCCTTTGGGACCGCATCTTAATACATTGATATCCATAATGAGTAGCCATTAGAATTTTGCCAAAGTTGGTCGTCCGAGTATGGCGTTATATGCCGTATCGAAATCGACCACATCAAAGGAAATTTTCTCTGTCCTGAAATTACTTAGTGAACCAAATGTTAAAGGAAGAGAAACTTGGCCAATTGGTTTGGCCGAAGATCCCGGTACGATCCCATGGAAAGAGTATCGTACCGGTCTTATCTTAGTCCTGGGTACTTGCATCTCGTCCAGGGCACTCGTAAATAAAATATTTAACGAGCTGCCACCATCAACCAAAACTCGATTGACCCGACAATTGTTGATGGTGGGTTCGACCACGATCGGATACCGACTGTCGAGTCAAAGGAATCGGCGATCACCCTTCTCAAAGGAGATGGTGACTTCCAGCACTTCGCAATTTATTGACAAGAGGAGGATCTATGGAGTTTACCTCACGTTCAGCAGACTTTAAGTCGCCGCTTTGATTCATATGTCGATGATCCTCGTAGATGTGCTCGATGGTGTGTTATGGATCCCGAACCAGCATCTCCTCCTTGTCATCTCGAGGACTTATGACCACTCGCTTGTCCCACCCTCCGAGAGTGGAAGTGGTCCTTTGCCGTTGTAGTAGTCTTCAAGCTTTCGTTGAAAGACCCGACAGTTGCGAAGGTCATGTCCCTCCTTTTTATGGAAAGGACACCACCTAGGCTTATCATTTTTTCGATCGGGGCGCTTACCTTTGCCTCGGTCGGAGTGTGGCTTGGAGGTACGTGGCTCTTTATCATTCACAGCCAAAATCTCCTTGGAACCGCTAGCTTGGAGTTTCTGACCCTTCGCCTTGTTCTTGGACTTTTTTGATTTCTTATCTTTCTTCTTACCAATATCGTCTGGCTCTCGAGAGGTATTGTCTTCTCGATCGATTGTGTTGTTCCACTCGACCACCTCGAGGCAACGACATCGATCACCATCTCAAAGAGTTCAATGTGATGGTAGGCGGATTTAAAGCAATATCTTTTGTTATCCTTCTACTATGGACTCCTTGCTTGAAAGCCCTGATGACAGATGAATCAGAAACTTTCGGAATTGAATTACGAACCCGACTAAAACGCTTGATGAATTGGCGCAAGGTCTCGTTGTCATTCTGTCCTCATCCGGTGCAAGTCGTCCTCCTTCCTGGCATTGTAAGTGCCCGAAAGTTCGCCAAGAGAAGGTCGCAGAGGTGTTGCTAAGAATAGATCGACTCGAGTGGTTGGTTCAAGAACCACGATCGAGCGCACCTTCGAGCACAGCTGGAAGGTAATTTGCCATCACATGCTCTCCTCCTCCTGCTGCTCGGACAGCTGTTGTGTAGATTTGAAGGAATTCGATAGTATTTTGGGATCCATCAAATTTCTCCATGTTCACTGGTCGAAAGCGAGGTGGCTAGCGAACAGCTCGAAGATCGGGCGAGAATGCCCGACATCCAGTAATAACTTCTTGACGCCTCCTTTGCAGAAAAGAAGGGTTGATATCATCAGGTGGTCGTGCTCGACGATACCCAAGAATAAGTTGACTGACTTAATAGGTCTCGCCCTCGAGGAATACTCCTCGTAGTTCATCTGCTGCTGCAGATTCCCATGTCGGTATGGTGAGCGATCACCTTTCCGAGGGGTTTGTTGATCATCAGTCGTTCGAAGGATATTTCTCTGAGTAGGAGATCGATGCGACTTACTGTTGCGTCGATTCCTTCGTGGTGATATGTACGATCGACTGGTAGTTGAAGAAGTCGTATTGCTACGGCTTCCTGAATGATGCTTGCGCGAGGTGCTTCCAAATTACCATCGTGGACCGGTTTTTGTGCGATCTCCTCGACGAAGAGATCGTATCCTGGCACTCGGGCGAGTTCTCGAGTTGGATTCTCGAGCAAATCACTGATGTGCTGGAGTTCTTGAGCTTCCTCTGACTGATATTGAATGCGCCCAGGTAAATTCTTCTGGACTGCAATATTCTTTTGTCGAGTAGCCTTAAGATCTTCCATGTCAGACTCTTGAGACTGCCTCAATGAAGTGCGAGTATGTCGAGGATTTTCCTCGCGTGCATGAAGGTGTTGGTCGTGTCCGCCATCGGTGGTGTCCTTGCCACTGCCACGAGGGGGCGCAGTGCGTGATCTTCGGGGAGCGTTTCCAGCTCGGTCTCTAGGAGAGTGACTTTGATCCGAGGGAAGGACGAAGACCTCCCGTTGATGATTCTCACTTGCGCTCGAGGCCTCCCCACTTGAGGAGTAGTCGAGAGACACCATCTGGCGACTTGGAGTAATCCCCTCCAGGTAGGGGAACTCTGGGTTATAACCGTCTCCGTCCGCAGATGTGATCTGTGGAGAGATGGTCGAATTTGCAGGAAAAGCATGCTTGATCCCGCTCTCTCTGAATTCATTCGGAGAGAGAGGATCACCAGATGCTGGTGAAGTCCTGGAATTGTGGCTTCCAGAGCTTGCCTCACCAAGTCGGACCGCCTTAGGGGGACTCGGACACTTCGAGGAAAAACTCTCGTCGTGTTGTGAGTCCACCTGGGTGTGGTCCTGGTCAGATTGACCCTTGTCCTTTGAGAGGGTAGATTCCTCTCTTGGACGTCTTCAAGGGGGATAAGGATCCTCCTCAACTCCACCAAGCATTATCTCCTCGGATCTCGGGAAGATCACCGGAGGCGCAGCACCATCGGATGAGTCATCACTCGGCTCAGAATCTAAACCCAGCATCCATGTCGACGCCTCTGCAGACCGCCAAGTTGAACCAGCTCCTCGCTCCATTCTCCCGCCATGAGTGCATGAGATTTGGAAAACAGAGAGTATGTTGACAAGAGATTACCGAAGATCCCCACGGTCACGCCAACCGCTTGTGTTTTAGAACCGAACTTACGTAAAGATTGTTTGATTCGGGGGGTCTCCTAGAACGGAATCACGCAGAGAGATTGACACAGGGATTTTCATACAGGTTCAGGCCTTCTCCGAAGAGAATAACAACCCTACTCCTGTGTGTGTATGGTATTGAGTGTATTCTGAACAATCAGGGGAAAACTAAGACTATTACAGATGATAGAGCTTGTCTTCCTGATAACCTGATTCGATCACCCCCTTTCCTTCTCTGATTGCCGTCTTTATATAGTACGTGAAGGAGTGGCGGTTTCTCTAGGTGAAGCGGCGCCTCATCACATCCTGTAACGGGCGCATGTTGGCACTAATCACCGGCGTATTAACTCCTCCACATCGCCTAACAGCTATATATCAGAGATAATGGAGCATTACGTGCTATTACTTTTAAGAGTAACAGCGTACATTGACTATTTGAATTCCTTAATCAATTGGACCCACTTGTCTGTAGGTTTAATTGATCATAAGGTGGTCGTAGGTGACCTGGTCGTAGAAGAACTTATGACCATAAGGTAGTCGTAGCAATACTTACGACTATGGGGTAGTCGTAGCATAACTTACTACTATGGGGGTGGTCGTAGAAGAACTTACGACCACCTAGTAGGCTCCTCCCTTATAACATTAAGGGGTATACTCAGGGACCATATGACATCATATTTACCCATAATAAGAATTATAGATAAAAGATAAAATGAGGATTATTAGATCCTCGTCAGAGTCCAACTATATTCTTTATCATGTAATGAATAGAACACGTGTTGTATACACCATACCACGCAATGTTATATAATCTTAAGACACTAATAAACAACCACCGAATGGTTGAGTGTCTCACGGACGCCCAACCGCAAAGCAGTTGATACTTTATCAACCATCGTCTCGCTCCGACCAGTCGCAACGCTTCACAACGGACGTCTTCTCCAGGAGCAACTACCACCTCTTCGGAAGTTATATAAGGATGGAGCGCAGAAGATGATGGGGCATCAGAATATAGCAGCGTAATCATTATTAGATTCACACTTTAAGTCTGATAAGATAGCATAGTAAGCATCATACTCAGTGTAATTAGGATTAGTCCTCTGCCTAGTTATAGGCATCCCCTGTAATAGCTAGTTCATATCAATAAAGAGCAGTCTCATTCTCTCCTAAGAAATCTGTACCATTTCCTCTATTTTATTTCATAAGATAGACGACTCGATCGTCGACAAATACTATTCAACTTCTTTATCACTCTAATAGTTATGAAAGCTATGAAAATCAAAGGCACAAGAACGCAGTAAAAGTATTGCATTGAAACCGAAAAACTGTGAGAGCCCCAGAAGATTTAACTTGTAATGCTTAACCTTCCCAACGGTACTAGCATCACAAGAGAAATTTCTCACTCTCAATGTGTTCTGTACCTCCCAGGAGCGGTACACATACACCTTCACAAACAATCAAGCCATACACAAGTTATTACATTACCGAAGTCTTCATAATTTACAACACAATAAACATACAAAGTTCAGATTTCATACACAGGGCCGACTGGCCAAATAGCACAACAAAATACCGAGTTTGCAGCGGAAACACAAGCCATAAGATGGCAACAAAGAAAAGGCCAACCGACTGCCCTTACCCACAAGGCAACCGACCGGTAAACCACTGAGCTAGTCATCAACGTCGTAGACCGTCTCACATTGGCTAACCCCTTGGGGATCAATCTCCTCTGCCGCATGGACAATTCGATTGAGTACAAAGTTGTACTCGCAAGTCTTACATACAACTGAATAAGTAGATGCATTCAAGTACCAAAGAAAGGCTACTACACTAAGCAATTTTCAGCATAAATGCATTTTCTTTGCAATAGAGTAATAGATTGTCAGGCAATTGACCAAATCTATTTTTATCTATTTAAATAACAGTGAGACAATATTTAGAGACATAAAATAACATCCTAGCTACAGGTGGCTGCCCACAGCCACCACAACAATAGCACGAATTGCCCAATTCGTATCACTCGATGTCAAGTTTTATTGAAAAGTTTGAGTCTAACTTTTGCAAGTCCTAACCAAGCGTGTCCATAACCCAAGGATGTGGCTATTCGAATAGATTATACTCTGTAGGGGTGTACAACTTTACCCACGCGCCAGACTGCTCCTTTGCTAAGCTATTAAGCACACTTCCTTAGGTATGTCGGCAGAGCTAAGTCCAACAAAATGTATTAACTAGGAGCCGCCCTATGGGTGACACCCTCTATGAACCGTCCTTATGTGTGCAGACGGGGCTCCCATGGAGGACCCATACGTTGTGTCGGAGTTACCGGTAAAGCCTCAGCAACTACCGATGCTCCTCAGGCGAAGGAACCTACCCGAATCCCACCCTGCACATTTCTATTAACAACAGAACATTTTTCTCCCTAACAACTATCACCTGCGGCTCAGAGTTAACACATAACAAAGTACTAAGTCAAGAGGGTTCCCATATGCCCTCATGTGGATGCATGTAATAATGCTTGGATCGGTGAAACAAGATGTTCGGTCCTTGTTGACTTGGGCACACAAACCACATACCCGATAAATAGACCATTCAACTATGTGCCCATGTCCAAATTCTTTTATTTTCAGTTTTATTTTTTTCAAATACAATACATACATGAGTATCCTGACCCAAGTAATTAAAGTGATGATATAATGACCATCGTCGAAACGATGATCCCCATTCTACCGAAACTAAATATTGCTAAGCGACATCGACTCGTATACAGTATATATGACCATAACTCATCCACCGAGCTCTAATTCATCAGCGGGCATATTAACCTAGGCTCAGCGGCAAGGGATAAACATTTACCTATAGCTCATGAAACTACTAGGATTAACTACCTCTAACGAGAAATTAATCATCAAATAGAGCATGCATACATATAGTTGCAAAAACAAGATAATTGTACTGAAAATAGTAGGATCAACATGATCAAAGGTGGGGGGGGGGCTGCTTGCCTGGTTGGGGATAGTCCAGATGCTGCTGAGGATCATTGTCGTATACACTCGAATTGCCGAAATCTACCGAAAGAATGAGAAGAACGAATAACACCGAATATAACCAAAAATTCAAATTTATCCAAACTGCATGAAATTCACACAACAGGTAGAATATGATTTTATATGAATTTAGAAAGTAAATAAACTAAAACAGAGATCGCTTGATTTGTTCGATTGAATAGGTTTGAATTTTGTTAAAATTTCCTAAAACTTGTTGAAATTTGTTAAACTTGCATGCAATTTTTTGTGATACTTGCTTGAAAACATGTTGAGTCTCTCGATTTTTCGAAATATTAGGGAAACTCATTTTTGAATCTTGAAACTTGGTGAAACATGCCCGAAACTTACTTGGAACTCAGAGTTTTAGTTTTGAAATTGGCTTAAACTTTAAGTATCAGAATCTTAGAATTTGATTTTTGCTTGAATTCATGCATGGAACTTGACTGAAACATGTTGAAACTTGGTTGAGACCCGGGTAAAAAACTTACCAAAACTTAAACTTGGATAAAACATTTTTGAAACATGAAGCAACCATGCTATACCTTTTAAACTTTTTTGCTTGAAACTCTATGAAACTTGCTTGGAACTCTTTGAAACACGCTTGAAACTATCTAAAATGTGCTAAAAACTCTATGAAACACTATGAAGCTTGTGTGAAACTTTGTTCGAAACATTGGCGAAAACTTTATGTGACTTTTTGACGAAACATGAAACTTGCTAGAACTTTGACAAAATATGAAAGTTGATGAAACTTTGCTATACCGTTGGGGAGTGCTCTTTGTGTGCGATGTTGTCCTAAGGTGGAGCAGGCTGGCTGATGAAGAGGGACGAGGAGAGGGTGCTCGTTGTTGGATTTAATCCTTCCTGTAATAGTTTGTTCAATTCTAGTCTGAGTCTTAGAAGACTTTTGTTAGTTTCGGAGTCTGCTCTGTAATCAACTCGTATCCGAGTTGCATTGTCCGAGTCAATGTTTGAGTCGGTCTAAGCAACCTATATAAGGTGCAGTTGTGTCTTGTAAGTTTTACGACAACAGAAGATAAGCAATAAACAAACAGAAAAGGGTGCGCAGTTCGGCACCGCAAAATTCCTATATTCGTCGTCGTGTTTTGTTCATCACGAGCGCTGTTCACTACGAGTGTTGTTCATCATGAGTACTGTTTATTACGAGCACCAGTGTCGAAAGGTTTCGACTGTGTGGTCATAGCAAAAGGCTAAACTACATTCTGGTCGAAAGAGATTCGACTACATCCTGATCGTAAGTGATTCAATTGGTCGGAGAGTCCCAACTACTTGATCAAAGGTGGTTCGCCTACACTCGTCGCGTCCAGGATGAAGCGGCCGGGCTTATTGGTGTGGAGGCCCCCTGTGTGAGTATGAGCAAGCTGGTCTGGTGTCTTGTGATATGGGCAAGCCACCGTCAGTTTACTAAACGCTTTGCTAAACGCTTAACTAATTTGCTAAAATAGCCAATCTATCGTGTTTTCGCCGTTAATAAATGGACGTGATGATTCAGAAAAGGGCTCCTTTACGCGCATGCGGAAGAAATGACGAGTGACAATAAACTCGAACAAATTAAAGCAGAAAACATGCATGCACACTGCTCTCGCTGGTTTTAATCCGCCCAGAATTCAGAAATGGCGATCAAGCGCTGTCAGGCGTTGATCAAGGCCAAGATTGGCTTTACCGTCTTTGTCAGGAAAGGCCTCGAAAATGGAGGACTCTTGGTTACTGAATGTCCCTAGATGAGATGACGTCTTACTCTTATCGTGTTAGCGTAAGCTATTTTCCTTTCTGCTTTTTTTACCACCAAATGACGATCTAAACTAGGAGGTCAGTGTGGCAACAAAACCCAACGTAGATTACAGACACTCGAGGACGGTGAACGCGATGCATCCTTGATTGACAACCTATATATGTATGATTTCTTAGTCCTATAAATAGGAGATCATATCGTCCACTGTAATCACAACCACAGCTAGAACTAGCTAGAAGCTAGCTAATCATTAAGTCGATCTCTGGTTGGCATCATCCTTCATTTTTCATTCTTTCATCAGTTAATCCATCACTCCGTATTTATTAGTTCTATTTTCACTGATCGATCCAACCATCCATTGCATGCTGTAACCATGTGTAATTATTTTCTTGTTGCTACAATTCACAGAGTTTAATTGGGATCAACGATCAAATCTGAGCAGGAGGAGGTGCTCCAATTAAGAAGGGGAGATCAAATTAAGTTGGAATTGAAAATGGGAGACGTGCCCCCGCCTGACCACCACAAGACGTCGTGGCCGGAGCTGGTGGGCTGGCCGGAGCTCAACGCGGCGTTCAGGATCTGCTACGACAGGCCCGAGGTGACGGTCGACCTCTACCCCCTCGGCGAGACCCCGCCGCCGGGGTTCCACCGGAAGCGCGTCGTCGTCTTCTGCGACGCCAATGCTCGCGTCGCGTTGACCCCCGTGCTCGGCTAGCTAGCCGTGTCATGGACATGGTGCTAGTAGCTTTGACGGCCGGAAGAATTAATGAATAATGAGGCCGATCTATATATCGAGTAAATGATCCTACAGTTACCTAGTACTCTAGCTACATCAATAATAGTCGAGTACTTCATATATATATGAGTGCTTGCTTGCGTTACTCCCATGGATATCTGCAAATATATGGACGTGACGTGACTCAACATTCATGCAGCTGCATGTTATGCACACGTTGCGCTTATCTATCCACTACATGTATCGATCAACAATATGAAGAAATGATGCATGAAAAACCGGATTTTTTTTATTTGGTCCTGTAGCGTCACGTAATTACAAAAATGATCATCTTTCATCGTATTTATAAAATTAGACCCCATACGAGCGCGGAATCGCCATGGGGCCGACAAGTCCTCTTCGCGCGCAGCGGTGCTACTGGCGCGGACCAAGCGGGCGCGAGACTGAGGTGGAGAGCCACCTTCCACGGTGGAGGAGCGCGGAAGGGGCGGCGAACTCCTACGGTGGCCGAGCGCGGAAGGTGCGGTGGCCGATCGCGGAAAGGAGCCAGCCACACCTCCGGCGCCGATTAGGGTTTTCAACGGGACGGAATTAGGGTTTCCAGCAGGATGGTTAGAGTTTCCAATGGTCTAGGGTTTCGTTTGGATTAGCGCTTTTACGAATACGAAATTTTTTCAGTCATTTCAGTTAGAGTTTCAACAGGCACTGATATTTGTAAAAAGAAAACATTCATTAAGAAATATGGACACGGAAGTTTGTAAATTAGGGTTTCCTTTTCTCCAAAATTAGGGTCTCGTCGCGGTTTCAGCGCTATTTGTAGTAATTTCAAAATGTAGCAAATGAGTTTATAAAATTATGAAACTTTTTGTGGAGCCTCCCGTCACAGTACTGTTGCTTCTGTAATTTTTCTATTATTTAACTCTGTCGTAGCAGGGCACCAAGGGTGCCCCGCACCCTAGAGTCGTCAGGAATATCGGTGTGCCGGCAGGGATACCGTACATGTGTAAATCTGGTCTGTGTAGTGTATGTTAAGGCAAATATACCCAAAATGCCCTTTCTCTCTCTCTCGCCTTTGGGGGCAAGAAGGTAAATGTCCCTTCTTGCCCCCTATAAGTAAAGCCCCATGGGCATGTAAGAGGAGGGCTCTCCTCATTTAACACACATGAGCAATACATACATACACACTTGTCTTTGGCTCCCCCTTTTGGTCCTTCTCTCAAGACAAAGGTTACGGAGGGTACTCCGTACCCACTGTCTAGTCTTTTAGTTACGACAGTTGGCGCCGTCCGTGTAGACCGACCAAGAAGCTACATGGGAGGAGCCGAAGCCATCCAGCACCCTCGGCAGAAAAAAAAATGGCCGAAGCCCCCATCCCACCTTCGACCAAGTGCGAAGACCTTCGGCCGCCCATCACCAGCACCTTCAAGCCCCTTCGCCTCCCACCCGGAGGCCGCCCGAAGCTCCTTCGAGGCACCCGAGCCCCATGACCCTTCATCGCCGGCTTGAAATCGCCTCGAGCCGTCGTGAGCAATCAAGGCCACCCGGCCGCTGAGCATCCTCTATAGCCCCCGCTCGCTGCTGTCTTCCGAGCAAACCCGGAGGTCGCTGCCGCCGCCACCTCGCAGTGGCCAGCCGAAGACCCCCGCCGGAAACCTCCGCCCGAAGCTCCTTCGAGGCACCCGGAGCCCCCGGGACCCTTCGTCGCCGGCTCATGGGTCACCTCCGGAGCTCAGGCGTGAGCAACCAAGGCCACCCGAAGCCGTCGGAGCATCCTCTATAGCCCCGGCCACTGCCGCCGAGCAACCCGAGGTCGCCGCCACCACCACCTCAGCTGCCACCAAAGCCCCCGCCACAGCCTGGGCCCCTCAAGAGTCTCCATGGCCCACGCCACCAAAGCCCTTCGGCCGCCCATCACCAGCATCTTTGGGCCCCTTCGCCTCCTGCCCGGAGGCCGCCCAAAGCTCCTTCAAGGCACTCGGAGCCCCCGGGACCCTTCATCGCCGAAGCCTGCAAAGTCGCCTCCGGAGCCGTGCGGAGTAGTCCGAAGGCTCCACCCCCTTTGTGTGGTCACCTTGAGGACCCCTCGCCCCCACTCCTGCTCCGGCAAAACTCGAGGCCCCTCTGCCCTCGCCTCCCGGGCCGCCTGAGCAGCCTACTCACGAGGCCCCTCCTCGCTCGCCTCCACATTCAGGCCGCCTCCGAAGACCCCCGTCGGGAACCTCCGCCCGGAGCCTCTCCACCGACCCTTCGCCTCCCACAGGCGACCCACGGCAACCTCAGAGCGAAGCCCGCCGCTCGAGGCACCTCGTCCCAACACTACCCACTCGACGCCCTCGGAGCACCACCTCCACCTCAACCATTCCCTGGGCAACCTCGAACATGCCTTCACCACTACTCGCCATCACGAGCCCCGGACCTCTGAACGCTTGCTGGCCGCTGGGGACCCCACCACGGAGCACCTGGCGCCGCGCCGACTTCCCGAGGGCCTTTCAGCCGCCCACCTTCGCCGCAAGACTCCGGCCACCAAGCACCTTCCGGACCACTCGCCAGCCTTTTCACCCCACCCGGCTTAAGACCAGCAGGACCTCGCCTCCGTCTGGGCCTCGAGCGCGTGCACCTCCGGCTCGGGCCCCCTCGGCGTTCGAAGCCCCCACGGGACCTCGCTTTCGAGCACCTGCACCCTCCGGCTTGGGCCCCCTCGGCGTCCGAAGCCCCCACGGGACCTCACCTCCGAGCGCCGGCACCATCCGGCTCTGACCCCCTCGGCGTCTAAAGACCCCTCGGGACCTCGCCTCCATGCGTCGCCGATGCAGCCGGTTCAAATGGCCGAGGCAAGTTCTATTGTCTTTAAAGAGCTTTCTGCTTTTAGAGTAGCTTCAATTGCAACAAGGTAGCAGTGCCTGAGTAGAGGGTTACCGCCGGTCGTTCGCTCACGTATACTTTATCACTAGGCTAGAAAATAATGGTATGGCACGGCACAGATAGTACACTTTTAATATTAGAAATCTGAACTGTACACATGGAAAACCAGATCAGTAAGCAAATGCTTTCATTCAGACAAGAGGTTTTGTCCTTAAAACCACCTAGTATGGTATACATCATTTCATATCTTATTTACATGTGAAACTAGCTGGTCCTGTACATACTAATATTTGAATCAAGGCAGCAAGAACAGGAGGAAGACACCGTGCATGGCCCCGAGCCCCGGTGCACACTAACTCACCCTCCGGGGTGTGAAGTGTATAAACAAAGGCGCCGCGCATGGCCCCGAGCCCCGGTGCACACTAACTCATCCTCGGGGGTGTGAAGTGTATAAAAAAGACGCCACAAGATGGCCCCGAGCCCCTTGCACACTAACTCACCCTCGGGGTGTGAAGTGTATAAACAAAGACGCCACAGATGGCCCCGAGCCCCGGTGCACACTAACTCACCCTCCGGGGTGTGAAGTGTATAAACAAAGACGCCGTGCATGGCCCCGAGCCCCAGCGCATACTAGCTCGCTCTCCAGAGCATGAGGTATAAAAGCAAACGTGCAACCCTAGTCGTTCTGGAGGCCCCGCCTCGGCGACTAGGGAGTCTCGCGCTCAAACGCGCAACCCTAGTCGTTCCGGAGGCCCCACCTCGGCGACTAGGGAGTCTCCCGCCGCAAGGGCCTCGTCCCGGCGGAGAGACATTTCAAATCGCGCTCAAATGCGCTACCCTAGTCGTTCCGGAGGCCCCGCCTCGGCGACTAGGGAGTCTCCCACCGCGAGGGCCTCGCCCCGGCAGAGAGAAATTTCAAATCGCGCTCAAACGCGCAACCCTAGTCGTTCCAGAGGCCTCGCCTCGGCGACTAGGGAGTCTCCTACTACGAGGGCCTCGCCCCGACGGAGAGATCTTATATCATGCCCAGCGCGCAACCCTACTCGCGAACAACGGCAAGGTCCGCAAATATCAGGCGGCACTTAGAAGCTAGCCTAGCTAGGAATGATTCCTGCTAGTGGTAGGAAGGACGAATGGGTTCAGAAAGTTCGTTGGATCAGAGACCGGCACGTGCGCACCCATGCGTTCCTCTCACTCCGGATGAGCGTGCAACGCTGTAGGACCCTCTCCCCCGCACGCCTATCTAGGATCTTCCAAAGCCACCCAAAGCCCCATCTCGTACCACTGCGTGCACGCAGAGCGAAAGACCGAGGTGGACGGCGATCGGCTCCGCCTCCCCCTCGCTAGCGTTTGGGCCCTCAAACGAGCCCAAGAAAAGAAAGTTGGGGGACGGCGATCGGCTTCGCCTCCCCCTCGCTAGCGTTTGGGCTCTCAAACGAGCCCAAGAAAAGAAAGTTGGGGGATGGCGATCGGCTTCGCCTCCCCCTCGCTAGCGTTTGGGCTCTCAAACGAGCCCAAGAAAAGAAAGTTGGGGACGGCGATCGGCTCCGCCTCCCCCTCGCTAGCATTTGGGCTCTCAAACGAGCCCAAGAAAAGAAAGTTGGGGGACGGCGATCGGCTCCGTCTCCCCCTTGCTAGTATTTGGGCCCTCAAATGAGCCCAAGAAAAGAGTTGGGGGACGGCGATCGACTCTGCCTCCCCCTTGCTAGCGTTTGGGCCCTCAAACGAGCCCAAGAAAAGAAAGTTGGGGGACGGCGATCGGCTTCGCCTCCCCCTCGCTATCATTTGGGCTCTCAAACGAGCCCAAGAAAAGAAAGTCGGGGGACGGTGATCGGCTTCGCCCCCCCCTCGCTAGTGTTTGGGCTCTCAAACGAGCCCAAGAAAAGAAAGTTGGGGGACGGCGATCAGCTTCGCCTCCCCCTTGCTAGCGTTTGGGCTCTCAAACGAGCCCAAGAAAAGAAAGTTGGGCGCGATCGGCCGCCTCCCTCGCTAGTGTTTCGGCCTCAAACGAGCCCAAAAAGAAAGTTGGGCGGCGATTGGCCGCCTCCCCTCGCTAGCTTTCTGGCCTCAAATGAGCCCAAGAAAAGAAAGTTGGGGGACGACGATCGGCTTTGCCTCCCCCTCACCAATCTCGGAACCTCAAAAGAGCCCAGCAGTAACTCAGACAAGCAGACAAAGTCCCTTCGTGCCCCTCCAAGTCACGGGGACACTTGTCTAGGAGCGACCAAAGGGGGGGCGGTACCAGGTCCCCAACAGGAGCATTTTAAACGGTCACACCAAAGAAGCGATCAAATTCGAAGGCAGCATCGACTGCTATGGCGCACAAGCTCTGCCGCTACGCGCTGCCCGCCTCGAGGCTATAGCCTCGGCGGGCGGCCGGCGTCTTGCCCGCCTCAACATGACCTCGGGAGGCGGCCCAACAAGACCGCCCTCCTTGAGGCCCATGCCTCGGTGGGGTGGCTCTGCGTCGACTTCGCCACCGCCCACCTCGAGGCCCATGCCTCGATGGGGCGGCTCAAGACCGACTTCACCGCCGCCACCTCGAGGCCCATGCCTCGGTAGGGCAGCCCCTGACACCACCCCGCCTCAAGGCCCATGCCTCGGCATGGGCGGCTCGACTCGACCACCACCACCTCGTGGCCCATGCCTCGGTGGGGTGGCTCACGTCGACCGCCGCCCGCCTCGAGGCCCATGCCTCGGTGGGGCCCTGACGCTGCCGCCTCGAGGCCCATGCCTCGGTGGGCGGTTCACACGACTCGCCCGCCACCACCTCGAGGCCCATGCCTCGGTGGGCAGCCCCGCCATGCTGCCTACCGAGGCCCATGCCTCGGGGCGGCTCAAGACCGACTTCACCATTGCCTCACTCGAGGCGCATGCCTCGGTAGGCGGCCTGACACCTCACCGAGGCCCATGCCTCGGTGGGCGGCCCCGACGCACACCCGCCGAGGCCCATGCCGGTGGGCGGCTCACACGACTTCGCCCACGCCCATTCTCGAGGCCCATGCCTCGATGGGCGGCCCACACGACTTCGCCACGCCCGCCTCGAGGCCCATGCCTTGGTGGGCGGCTCCACGCCGACTCGCCACGCCCAACTCGAGGCTATGGCCTCGCGGCGGCTCACGCCGACACCTCCCGCATGGGCTCCGCCATCGCCTGCCCATGCCGCCTCGAGGCTATGGCCTCGACAGGTGGCCCCGACACTAATCTTCTTCCAAAGACACCATCGGCGCGCCACATCCGCCTCCCGAGCCCCTCGAGCTCGCTCGGCCGCCTCCGGGCCCCATCGCTGGTCGCCACGCTCTTCCGAGTATCCCGACTCTGAGGGGCCGGGTGACAGATTGCGCCCGCCGCCTCAGATCATGGGACTGGCCTCGCGACCTCGGCCCGCGTAGACGAGGGAGTTGTCGTAGCAGGGCACCAAGGGTGCCCCACACCCTAGAGTCGTCAGGAATACCGGTGTGCTGGTGGGGATACCGTACATGTGTAAATCTGGTCTGTGTAGTGTATGTTAAGGCAAATATACCCAAAATGCCCTTTCTCTCTCTCTCGCCTTTGGGGGCAAGAAGGTAAATGTCCCTTCTTGCCCCCTATAAGTAAAGCCCCATGGGCATGTAAGAGGGGGGCTCTCGTCATTTAACACACATGAGCAATACATACATACACACTTGTCTTTGGCTCTCCCTTTTGGTCCTTCTCTCAAGACAAAGGTTACGGAGGGTACTCCGTATCCATTGTCTAGTCTTTTAGCTACGACAAATTCGTTCAGAGAAAGGATGATTTATAAGCATATCAGACGAGGTATAACCTTGAGGATGTCGTCCAAGCAAACTTTGTCTGCTGAAACACTTGTTGTCTTTTAGAAGTGGGATAAAAAGGCACCAATACTATTAGATTCTCTCCTCGATGAAGCTGTCTGAACGTATACGCGTATATAGCCAGGCAGTCGATGAAGTACTTTATGAAGCTTATACAGAGTATGATTGAAGGGGGTTGAGAACGCCACAGATTATGAAGATGCCCTAAAACATGGAGGATTCGATGTCGTGCGATGGTTCTTTCTCGGGATTCCACTAGAAGAGGCATACTTGCAATATAGGCTTGCTTTGATGGCTTAGCGGAGACACTAACTGTAACTACATTAGAGTCCGCTGATGAAGCATCGCTACATGTAGTCACATGGCATGATGGTTCGACTAATTGCTTTAGTCATCCTCACTACTACTACGGTACATCGCGACATTAAGCATCCGGACCATGTAAGTATACATGCCTTTAGGGATAGTAAAAACATGGTGGATAGGATTTGAGGACTAATACGAATGACCGACCTCATCGTGGGGATCGGGGCCATTTTCCCTTCCTTGCTAGCTCGGCGTTGAACTCCTCGCCGGCCTCTTCGACCTTGGCCACAATTTCCCTCTTTCTCTCAAGACTCTCTCGCGAGCCTCTTACTCTCTCACTGCAGATGCCTCGAGATGAGCTTGCGCTCTCCCGACGATATCGCCACAGTTGTCGTCGTCGTTCTGCCGCGCTCCTCCCACATCTCATGGTCTCTTTGGGCATGCCACTCGTCCATGTCCAGAGACCACTGGTCATGTGGGTGGATCTCGTGGTCGATCCACTTGCGGTAGCCACATAGCGGATCCAGGGACTACAGGTAGACGGGAGAGGTTGTTAGTGTGTACTTTGAAAGAGAAATAGTACGTGTCGACGATCGAGTCGCCGATCTTACGAAATAAAACAGAAAATAACGTGATATTTCCTGGGATAGAATGGGGCCGCTCTTTGTTGATATGAACTGGATTTACAGGGGGTGCTTATGACCCAACTAGGGACTAATCCTAATTACACTGAATATGAATATTTCTATCCTCTAATCTGATGATGTTGTCTTGCTTGTCTCAAACCAGATTGTGATTATCGATGTGCTTCTCGATATCCCTTGGCTTCTCTATGTGTCTCTTCCTTCCAGATCCTTTGGTCTTCTGTGCTCCACCTTTAAATAACTTTCGAAGAGGTGGCAGTTACTCTTGGAGAAGGCGTCCCTAGCGAAGAGTTGCGACTGGTCGGGGCGAGGCGTCAGTTAACAATGTGTTAACTGCTCTGCAGTTAAGTGTCTTAGAGACACTCAACCGTATCATGGTTGTTGTCAGTGTCTTTAGAACTATTTAATTGTGTGATATGAAGTATACAACACATGCTATATTCATCGCACGGTAAGAATATACTTGGGATCAGTTATAGATACCAGTTCATAGCTTTTCGGAGCAGCTACCTGGTCGGGGACTAGGTGTAGGACCTTGTCTGACCATGGTACCCTTATGTAACCTCTGGAATCCTTACGACCAGTGAGGTCGTTAGCCTTAGGGGTTGCGACCATGAAGACGTATGGTCTTCTATTATGTATTAAGATAATACATAGAGGTTTTAATCCTCGCCAGCTAGCCCCTGAACTTTAAATGAACAGGTCGTGTGAACACTTTTCTTACAATGAAGTCGTATCGGGCAGACCCCATTTAATGTCGTGATATACGAAGTTGTCTGTATTCACTTTAAAGTTGAGAACTTGCTTTGGGAACCTAAGAGTTTTTCTGTCCGTTGGACAAAAAGAAGCTTTTGTCCGTTGGACTTTTTAGATAACTCCAGATTGCAGTTAAAGACCTTAAGCTATAAAATCCCCATTGCTAGGCTTTAGAGTTTTACACTTCTAGATCTTCCTCTGATCTTCTTCAGTTCTTTGCTAAGAAAATCTTTCTGACCTCTTATTGTCTTCCCGACCTCAAAGCCTCCTCTGACCACTACTCATCCCTTTGAGAAATTTCACCATGTCGGAGCAAATCACAAAGTGGATGGCTTCGGATCTGAGTGAGAAGAAGCTTGAAGCATTGGAGAAGATGGGAATGCTCCCAAACAAGAATCTGATTGGATAGAGGTCAGCGGCTGGGGAGCACTTTCCGAACCGCGAAGATGGGGAAATTCCAATCTTCCTTGCCCACATCAAGTGCGGGCTGAGGGTACCGGTGCACAAATTCCTTCCTCGCATTTTAGAGTACTACGAGGTGGAATTGGTGAATTTGGCCCCTAATTCCATCGCTAATATTAGTATTTTCATCTACCTATGTGAGGTGTACCTAGGAGTGTGTCCAAACTTGAGGCTCTTCAAGTATTTCTATCGAATGGCGATGTCGGGGAGATCCATGAGGGCTCCTGGAGAATGCACGCTGCGCCTTCACGACGGGAAGGCCGATGAGTACATTCAAATGTACTTGAAATTCTTGTGGTCGTTATGGAAAAAAGAACTAGTTCTATATGACGGTTACGAGGGATGATGGCCTCTACTTCGCCGGAATTAGGGCGAACGAGAATCCTAAGTGGAGGAAAACCGTGGAGAAGGCAGGGGTGGTCGGAAGATGGGTGGATGCCATCCATAACCTGAAGATCAAGGGCTTGACTTCTTGGCATGTGGTGAGATATTTCACCAAACGCCAGATTAGTCCTCTGAGGCTCCGAACTCATTCCCTGCTCTGGTTCATTGGTCGTGATGAAGCTATTTCACGAGATGGTAAGTCTACGAAAGAAGCTCCGACCAGTATGACTTATTACTTGATTATCGTAACACCTTAAAATCTGCTCTTGTCTCCTTCCTTTTTTTAAAAAAAAAAACCTTTCTCCTGAGGAAATCATAGAGCGGATCAGGATGATCTGCGTCGGGGAGCCTGGTGAGAAGGCTGCATTCCCCGATATCTTGGCAATAGTCTCTGTTGAAGAGAGATTGGCAAGGCTGAAGGTAGATAATCAAATATATTTTATCATGTATACATATTCTCCGACCAGTTTATTGATCTTGCTCTATTTTTGTAGGCAGTCGGATTGCGAGTCATACAATCCCACGAGGATCAAAATCCCACCGTGGCTCCGACCGATTTGTGCCCAGATGCACTGGAAGAAGATGAATCTCCCGAGGTAATAGAGCATTTTAAAAGAAGAATATATATACTTTAGATAGAAAATTTCATCACCTAACCAAACTTATTTTTTGATTTAGGTGAAGACTGAAGGCCCGCAGAGCATAGCTACAGAGGTCAGAGACTCCAAATTGGTCACGACCTTTTACCTTACAGCTTGTTATCAAACAATCGATCTAGAGGTTGATGAAACCACTCCCTCCGACCCGATGGTCAGGAATGCAAACCTTGATGAATTGATCGAGGACATTGCTTTCGACATCATGTTAGAGGATGTGAGGGGTTTAACCAACCCCGCCGTTCGTAATAAAGTAAATTGGATGAAAAGAAAAGGAAGGCTAGTGGTACAGAGTTTTCTCTACCGCAATTCAAAGTCAAATCCAAGAAATTAACTAGGTATGTACAAATGAAAAAGGTCGTATAAGTACATACCTTTAATAGTTTTTGGCGATTTGGTGTTTTGAACTTTCCTTCTTTGTTTTGTATAGGTTGTTTAGCATTCCGGTCGTTTTCGACCAGAATCTTCCTAAGGACCAGGCACCCGTGGAAGTCCTCGTCCAAGGTACATCCCAGGACAAAGTTCCTGAGGATAAAGTGGTCGAGAAAGCCCCCTAGCAGGTGGTGAAGCCAACGGTCGAGCTGGATCTATTGGTGATTCTAACTCCTTTTGTGGAGGTAGTTGCCCCTGAAGGCTCTCAACAAATCCCAACCCCTGTTGGTAATCCCTCCCAACCTAACAAGTTCCCTTTTGTTTCCCGATTTATCGAGAATAAGGAGCTTGATGAGGCATGGGGAAGAATATCGGACTATCAAATTAATATAGGTTCTGATATTATTTTTGCTGATTATAACGGCGGCAATCCGTAAGTATCTCGACCAGCTTCATAATTTCCTTTTTAAATGTTTACAGAAACTTAAAGAGAAAATGCTATTTGTGTAGTATATGGTCGAGAACTTTCTTTGTGGTCGAGGATCCACTCAAATAATTAAGGATTTGGAGAAAAGACCAATTGGAAAGTAAGAACTTTCCTCTTAACCTTTTTCCTTCTTCAATACTTTGTCCTTATCTAATTATTCTCCTTATCATATTCGATAGATTTGGAGAAAATAAAAGAAGAAGTCGTGGCTGATAAAGCCAGAATAGCTCTGCTTGAGGAAGAAAATCAGGCTAAGGACCGGTCGATTGCAGAGGCGTCGACCAGAAATGAGACTCTTAACAAGAAAATTGAAGGTAATAGGTCGTAGACTTGGCTTATTATCCTCCTCTGATCATGTTGTACTTACTGCTTGTTTTACTCGTGTAGAGCAAACGCAAGCGCTAAACAAAACAAAGAAGGCTCTGAAATTTGAGCAGGATAAGGAAGCAACCCTTGTGCAAAATCTTGATGGAAAGATTCATGCTTTACACAAGATGATCTTTGATATAGGATCAGGATCAAGTGTGCCTAACTTAAGAGATCCAATAGAGAAAATCAACTTCTTGGGCCAACTTCTAGAAGATCTCAATGGTTTGCTCAAGACTACTCGAAAGAATTATGCTCAGACTATGAAAGAAGGCGTTGCCAATGGAGTTAGTTTTGTGCTAGCAAAACTGAAGGCTTCCGACCCCTCCATTGATCTCCAAGCCGTTGAAGACGACTTTAACTGCCTGCCTGATGAGGCGACCAAGTTTATGAAAGAACTAAAGCCGCTTGGAGACAAAGTTGTAGAGGAGATGGATGTCGGATCTCCATCAAGCAGTAATTAGTCTGGAGACATTCTGGAATAGGACATTGTAATATAAGAATTATAAAATGTATAAAACTTACCTTTTTGCCATCAGCAAGTGTTTTGTTTATCCTTTTGACTTTTTGAAATTCTCGTATACTTCCTAGCCCCCGACTATTTGGTAGTAGAAGAGCCTTACTAGACAAGCAGTTAGCCAAGAAAGAGAATAAAAGTCGAAACCGTTGTTTTGAAGGCATATATTGATCATAAGATAAAACTGATCGTAACAATACTAGGAAATCATTTTGGTCGGAACCAGTGTATGATTTCAACTAGTTATAGATCTTCGTTTGTCATAATCGAAATACCAAACAAAATTGTACATGGTCGGAAAAAAGATTTGTTGGGATGACAAAAGTAGAAATACAAGAATGTATGAAAAAAAAAACGATAAGTGATCGTATTTATATATACAACCCAAAACTGGTCGAAAAATACTACTAAGAACAGAAGATATAGAAAACATTTCACAAAACGTGCTCAGTCTCAAGTCCGACTGGCAGTGAGGATCGTAAGAAAAGAACCGTCGTTAGGAAGCTCCTTCCAGTGGGTAGGACCAAGTGCGAAAAAGGAGAGACTTCGACTCGGAGGTTTTCCGTGTCGCGACCAGTAGCCAGACGAGAGTAGAACAGAATTTTGAAATGAAGAAATATAGTCTTCATAATCTTAACAGTATAAGGCACTACATGAAGTTATTTGTATTATGCTCTGTTTACTTGTATGGTCACACATGGAATCATTCATGAAATGATCACGATTAGGACCTATACATCGCATGACACAGATGTTGTTGCCAGAAAGTAACAGAGTTCCTGATAAAGGATATCGGAGAGAAAAATTGTCTTCTCCGACCATCTCAAACAAACAATAGTATGTTACTAGAATATAGGCATAGATATATAAACCATATCACTCATCGAAGAGAAATGAATGAATGTACTAATGAAATGAAAAAAGGATTGAAATAATGTACAAAAGATTTAGATATAGAACTTACGCAATTGATCAATGTTCCAAGAATTTGACAAAACTTGCCCGTCCGACATGGCTAGTCGTACAGAACTTGGTTAGGTGACTTCGACCACAGTGTAAGGACCTTCCCACTTAGGGGAAAGCTTGTTGCGATTTGCTTGGTTCTGGATTTTTCTGAGAACCAGATCACCTACAGCGAGGCTGCAAGGTTGTACCTTACGACTATGGTACCTTCGCATGGCTTGTTGATAGACTACGGATCGTATCAAGGCTTGATTTCGTTGGTCTTCAAGGAAATTGATGTCGTCAAGTCGTCGTTCATTCTAATCGTTTTCGTTGAAACAATCAGTCCGAGCAGAGCCAATTTTTAGTTCTGGAGGAAGCGTGACTTCAGCACCATAAACCAAGAAAAATGGTGTTTCACCGGTCGCACGACTGGTCATGGTTCGAACGACCCATAATACAGGCGGGAGTTCTTGAACCCAAGCTCCTGACCGTTTGATTAACTGGTCGAACACTCGGCGTTTGATCCCCTACATAATGATACCATTAGCTCACTCAACTGCTCCGTTGCTCTGCGAATGAGCAACATAAGCAAAATAAACTTTGATACCAAGTTCATCGTAGAATTCTTGGAATTGATCGTTGGAGAACTGGGCACCATTGTCTGTGATTATGCTACTGGGTACACCAAATCGTGTGACCATATTTTTAGTGAGAAATCTCTTAGCGGCCTCCGTTGTTGTTTTAACAATAGGCTCGGCTTCGATCCATTTTGTAAACATGTCAATCATGACAAAGAGGAATTCGAAGCCCCCGGGTGGTCTTGGGAAAGGTCCCAAAATGTCCAGTCCCCAGGTTGCAAAAGGCCAGGAAAGAGGAATTGTCTGCAAGGCTTGTGCCGGCTGATGTACTTGTCGTCTATGAAACTGACATTGTACGCACTTTGTCACGAGCTCTTTCACATCATGAAGGGCAGTTGGCCAATAGTATCCTTACCTAAAGGCTTTATTGACCAGTATTCTGTAGGAATGATGTGCTCCACAGACTCCTCCATGGATTTCGATTAGCAATTTAAAGCCATCCGCTTGATATATGCATCTCATCAACACTCCGTGAGATCCTTATTTATATAAGATATGTTCGATCAGAGTGTATGATTTGGCTTTTCGTGATAGACGATCAACCTCTACATCATCTTCTGGAATTATATCATGCTGAAGATAATTGTAGATCGATGTCATCCAATCTCTACCTTGATCGTGACAGCGCCAACCATCAACGATCTGTGGAGCATCCATGTTTTCACGATCGGTTTGTACGACCTGTAGAGAAACATGTATGTTCTCGGAAGGCTCGACCACCGAGGGTGAATCGAGTTGCTCGAGAAAAACTCCAGGCGGGCAGGTCGACCTTGTGGAGGCCATTCGTGCCAACTGGTCTGCTAGAAAGTTTTCCTTTCTAGGAATCTGTTGGATCTGGAAACCAAAAAGTGTTTTTCGAGTTTTCGTACTTCCGCCAGATAAGGTGACATCTTGGTACTCGAGCATTGATACTCTTTCCCTACTTGATTCGCTACTAGTTGAGAATCGCCTTTCACTAGTAATCATGAATCCGAGCTTAACGAGTGCTCGAGTCCTACCAGTAAACCTTCGTATTATGCCACGTTGTTTGTGGCAGAAAAATTTAACTGGATGGCGTACTTGATGTGTTTGCCAGTAGGGGATATCAAGACAACTCCAGCCCCCGAGCCTTTTAGCATCAAGGAACCGTCAAAATACATTGTCCACTCTTCGTTACCAGATGTTGGTTGGCTCCTAGAATTGTTAGAAGCCGTAGGTGAGTACCTTTCAGCCATGATTTCATCGAGAGTATAAAGATTCTCGGGTGGCGGTGCTGATTTTTCTTCACCGTTTACTGGCTCGGAAGGACGTGCTTGGGTAAGCTCGGACATTCCGAAATGGGTCTGAATGTCCGAAGCGCCACTTGTCATAGTTGTGGATCCTCATCCATCCAGTCGATTTCGCTAATGTCGGCGACATAAGAACCGGCGGAGGAGGAGGAGGAGGAGGAGGATGACATGCCGTTTTCTTGCATGGCACGGATGCATCCTTCCATGTCGAGGTTGGAGTAGTTCGCCAGGTCGAACCAATTCTCCTCGTCCCAAACTCTGGCCATAGTCGCATGAGCGATTACGAGGAGTGAGCGAGGATTTGATGAGCGGAGAGTTTATTCAGGAAACTTACGTTTTCTTCCCCATGGACGGCGCCAGCTGTCGATGATCGAGTCGCCGATCTTACGAAATAAAAGAGAAAAATGACGTGATATTTCCTGGGATAGAATGGGGCCGCTCTTTGTTGATATAAACTGGATTTACAGGGGGTGATTATGACCCAACTAGGGACTAATCCTAATTACACTGAATATGAAGATTGCTATCCTCTAATCTGATGATGCTATCTTGCTTGTCTCAGACCAGATTGCGATCATCGATGTGCTTCTCGATATCCCTTGGCTTCTCTGTGTGTCTCTTCCTTCCAGATCCTTTGGTCTTCTGTGCTCCACTTTTAAATAACTTTCGAAGAGATGGCAGTTACTCCTGGAGAATGTGTTCCTGGTGAAGCGTTGCGACTGTTCTGGGCGAGGCGTCAGTTAACAATGTGTTAACTACTCTGCGGTTAAGTGTCTTAGAGACACTCAACCGTATCGTGGTTGTTGTCAGAGTCTTTAGGACTATGTAACCGTATGATATGAAGTATACAACACATGCTATATTCATCGCACGATAAGAATATACTTGGGATCAGTTATAAATACCAGTTCATAGCTTTTACGAGCGCCTACCCGCCGAGACTAGTCACAGACCTTGTCGACGGGTACCCTTATGTAACATCTGTAATCCTTACGACCAGTGAGGTCATTAGCCTTAGGGGTTACGACCATGAAGACGTGTTGGGGGTTGTTTTCCTTTCCTTCTCTCAAAATATAGTTGTTATCATTTAATTCGGGTTTTGGGAACCAATGAGATTGGCAAATTGAAGTGTTGGCTATCCTTTTACAAGGTTTTGAAGCTTCTGGAGTTGAAAATTTTGGCTAGGAGCTTGGATGCAAAATTTGGACAGCAAGCATCAAATTTCTAGACAACAAGCTCATGGTTTCTAAATAGGGTAAATAATGAGAGGATAAATCAACTAAAACTTGTGGGAATAAAAGGGTAAGATGTGATATTAGTTGGCTAAGTATCTAACACCCTTTAGATGGTTTTATTCTGCTCTTTAAATGTGATTAAATCTAGAGTTGCGTTTTGATTTTTATCTTCTCAACCAATTACTCATCCATTCAATACGGGTTAGTCAGGTCAGGAAGTTGGCTTTAAGTCTTGTGGTTTCTCGTTGTTTCTTGAGCCTTTTGTAAGCTTTTTGAGTTCATTTCTTTGCTGTCTTGTTGGCTTTCGGGTAGGGTGCTGCTTTGTTTCCCTAGTGGTTGAATTTTTGCTTTCTTAGGATTCTAGTCTTCGGGTTCGTGCTAACCCATCTGAGGAGCTACGGGACAAGTTAGCAGTCTATGATTTCCTCGACTTTCAGACTTTGGGCAACAACCCCTTTGTTGCTAGGAGCAAAGGGAGAGAGCTAAAGGATTTTCGCATGTGTCAGAAGAAGGCTCCGGGTGACTTCCGCGATGTATCCGAGGTCACTTGCTTTTTCTGCAACCTCAAGGGCCATTATGCAAATAATTATCCTAAGAAGATTGTAGCAACCCCTCGTCCTTCGCAGGCCGTGTCTCAACCACGTGCACCTGCGCGTCAGCCAGGTGGCCTTCACAATCCAGCTGCCGAGGTCACGTGCTTCTATTGTGACAAGAAGGGGCACTATGCCAACAATTGACCGGTGAAGCATCAAGATCAGAAGGTTGCTCGCGGGAAAGTCGACTCCATCTCCACTAAGGAAGTGCAGGAGGCAACTGACGTTGTGTTGGGTACGCTTCTTGTCAGCTTTCATCCTGCTTCTGTTTTGTTCGATTCAGGAGCTTCTCATTCCTTTGTTTCAGTCTTTTGTTTCTATTGGTGAGCTTCTTTTAGATCCTTTGTTGGTCCCGTTGCTCATTCGCTCTCCCGGTTCGGAGTTGAGAGCTGAAACCAAGTGTCAGGATGTTCCTGTTGAGATCGAGGGAGTGGGATTTTTAGAAAATCTTATCCTCCTCAGTTCAGCGAGTTTGGATGTGGTTCTTGGCATGGATTGGTTATCCCAGCATTTGGGGCAAATCGATTGCGCCAAGAAGCTCGTCTCTTTGACCAGTCCCTCCGGCGAGCAAGTTTGTTTTTCGCCAAAGCTGCATGGATCGCATCTCTTCGCGCTTGAAGCGAAGTCGGCTCTGGATATTCGTGAAGTTTTAGCGATGTGTGACTTCATCGATGTCTTTCCCAAAGATCTGCCTGGGATGCCTCCAGTTCAAGAGCTCGAGTTCGTCATCGAGTTGGTGCCCGGTACCGACCCGATTTCAAAAGGGTCTTACTAGCCTACCCCAAACCCCCAAGAAAAATGAGGCCATGTGGGTTGTTATCGATCGGTTGACTAGAGTGGCACATTTCCTTCCCCATACATCTAAGGGCATCACAGACCTGTTATTGCCTCAAACTTCCGTGGCCTAAACGGCCATGGTCCCTCCAAGAAGCTAGCTGCGGAGGGATGACTCCACATAGCTAGTTAACAGGCTGAGGTCTCGTTCGTTAATGGAGTAACCAGACAAATCGCTCCACCAACTAAGAATGTCCGTGCACCACCAACCATAGAATCAAGAAAAAGCCCTCAGTCTGTCAAAACTGACCTTCGTGTAGGTCTTCTGGCGGATCTCTACATAGCCCGCATCGTGAGTTTGCACGGTGTGCCGAAAACGATTGTGTCAGATCGTGGTTCTCTGTTCACTTCTCGGTTTTGGCATAGTTTGCAAGAGGCTATGAGAACTCGTCTTTCTTTCAGTTCAGCTTACCATCCCCAAACTGATGGTCAGACCAAAAGGGTCAATCAAGTCTTGGAAGACATGCTTCGTGCTTGTGTTCTCTCCTATGGGAAGTATTGGGATAAATGCTTGTCATTCGCCGAGTTTTCTTACGACAACAGCTTTCAAGCCAGTCTCGGCGTGGCACCTTTCGAGGCCTTGTACGGGAAAAAGTGTAGAACCCCGTTGAATTGGTCTGAGACCGGTGAAAGACCATTCTTTGGTCCGGACTCGATCAATAAGGCTGAAAGTCAAGTTCAACTTATTCGTGATCGTGTGCGCACGGCTCAATCAAGGCAAAAGAGCTATGCAGATTGTCGTCATCATGAGTTGAATTTTGAGCCTAATGACTTTGTCTATCTCAAAGTCTCTCCTTTAAAGGGCCATCAACGTTTCGGCGTCAAGGGCAAGTTAGCTCCTCGATATGTGCGTCCTTACCACATCATCAAGAAGAAAGGAGCTGTTGCCTATAAGTTGAAATTGCCTGCTGCACTTGAGGGGGTACATGATGTGTTCCATGTGTCCCAGTTGAAGAAGTGCCTTTGTGTTCCAACCGAGGAAGCTCCGTTGGAAACTCTTGATGTTTAAGAAGATTTGACCTATCGCGAGCACCCTGTTCGCATCCTTGAAGAGGCTAAACGAAGAACAAGAAATCGTGCCATCAAATTCCTTAAAGTTCAGTGGTCAAATCATTCCACGGATGAAGCTACTTGGGAACGGGAAGATCGTCTGCGTGCGGACTACCCCTCTTTCTTCCCCTAGTGAGCCAAATCTCGGGACGAGATTTTTGTAAGGGGGAGGTTTTGTAACATCCCAAATATGGGTATGTGTTTCAAATGTAAGAAAATGAGTAGAAATTAAAACTTTTCTTGCATCTGGAAGTTTTTGAACAATTCTGTAATTCTTGTAAAGGAATTATGGGAAATCAAAAACCAAAATCCCCAATTGACTAAAGTCATAACCTCCTTGTTGCAAATCTTGTGCTCAACCCCTGAAAATATTTTTCCATGGTTCTAGGGGTGATGTGTGACACCTCTGAAAAATTTCATAATTTTTTGAAATTATTTGCTATTTTAAAACAATCAGTCAAAGAAGAGATTTGAAAGTCAAACATCAAAAAGAGGGGCTCAAAATAATTCTACAGAAACATATAATACATGAAAAGCCGTAGAAATTTTACAACATAACATTCACTGTATTTTCAGCCTTCCATAAAAATTTCAGAATTTTTCGAGCATTTTTACTAGGTTAATAAAATCCCTTAAGGCTCTCTGTTTGTTTTTCAAAACCTAGCCAACACTGTTGAACCGACCTAGTCACTTGGACTCGGTCTGACTTGACCAACCATCCGCACCGCACCACTTATCTCCCCTCACCTTGAGCCGTCTGATTAGTAATCAACGGGCTGGATTTAGTGTGCTGTTCGGACCACCGAACGCACCCCCTCGCTTGGACCATCCGATTGAAAATCGACGATCCAGATTGAATGGGCCGATCGGACTGTCCGAGCGTTTCCATCATATGGACCGTCCGATCTTGATCTAACGGTCACAACTCGACCCGGTCATTTAAAGACCGACCCAGGCTTTTCTCATGGTGTCGCTGGTGAGTGGAGCCCGCTAGCCAGACCTCCTTTTATTGTCTTGGCAGTGTCATGCTTAGAAATGCTTAGCTACCGGTAGAATTGGGCGGTTATCGACTTAGTGGATAACTTAGATCACACAAAATTATTATTACCATTATGCTCAGCACTTTGTGCTTTGTTACTTTGTAAAGTCAAAAACTGAAAATGAAAATGAAATGTTTGGGATTTGGGCACAATGGTTGATGGTGTGATCTTATGGTGTGACTGGAATGGTGCCCGGGTCAACAAGGACCGAGTTACTTGTGTCACTAAGCCAAACGATTATTGCGTGCTAACACTAAGCCAAGCGATTATTGCGTGCTAACCACACGAGGGGGATATAGGACCTCTCTTGACTTAGTACTTTGGCGTGTGTTAGCTCCAAGTCGCAGGAGGTGGTGTGTGTGTGTATGGTGTTGAAAAAGAAACTTGTGGTTATGTGTTAGGTGAGCGGGAGTGGAATCCGGTTTAGGTTCTCCACACCGAAGGGCATTGTAGTTGTCCTGGGAGCTTTACCCTCAAGTGGTAGTTGACTTTCACTTTACAATGACTTCTGCCTCAACGTATGGGTTTCCATCCATACATGCGACTTGTAGTTAATGCACAATATCGAAATGTCTCAGAGGACTTAGCCGTCTTGCAGATACCAAAGGAAGTGTGCTTAATCATGTGGCGAAAAGGTGGTTTGGCGTGTGGGTACATTGGTACACTCCTGTAGGGTTCAAACTATTCGAATAGCCTCGTCCTAGGTTATGGACATGATTGGTAAGGTCGTGCAAGAACTAGACTATAACATTTAATTAAAACTTGATGTGGGTGGTATGAATGGGGAATTCATGCTATTGTTGTGGTGGCTATTGGGTTAGCCACTTCCAGGATGTTTTGTTATATTTGTTACTTGTTATATCGCGGTTTTGTCAAATAAAACAGATTGTAAAACTGCTTTAAATCTATTACATTATTGCAAATGAAAACTTGCTTTATGCTGAAAATGAGTCTAGAGCCTCCTCCACTTAAATAAGCTTGCATGTAGCTATGTATAGGCCTGTTACACTACACGTAAGTCTTACGAGTACATTTTTGTACTCATTTGCTTTGCTTAATTAATTGTTGCAGAGGAGGAAGTTGATCCCCAAGGGATCCACTTTTGTGAGATGTGCGGTGGATTTGACGACTAGGTTGGCAGCCCGGTTGGTTGCCTTGTGGGTTAAAGGCACACTAATTGGCTCTTGTTTATCGCCATCTTATGGCTTTTGCTTCCGCTGTTTATTTAGTTATTTGTAGGTCTTTCGGCCAGTCGGCCCCTTTTGTAATAACTCTATTATGTATGTCTTTTGTATTGCTTTGTTGTGCTTCGGTTCTATGTGATTGAATGGAATTGATGCATGATTTTGTAAAAGGGTGTGTATACAGCACTTCTGGGATGTATACATTTTCCCGAGGCACGGAATATTTTGTTTGTGATACTAGGGTCAATTGGTGACTAATTATTACAAGCTAAATACCCCGGGGGTCTCACACACTCCAACTGGGGTCGCCGAAGCAAGACCTTCCCCTCAAAAGGAGGGAGGACTTCGGCCCTAACTACCGGTTGATGCCGAACAAGCGTGCTCAACCGGTATGGCCGAAATGCGGACACAGGGAGGACGTTGTCGTGCAGGTCTTGGACGACCTTTCGATGGCGAACGACGTTTCTTCCGATGTCCACACTCTAGGGTAAATAGTTTTGTTCCTGTTACTGCTAATACATCCTCCATACTAACCATCCCTTGCAGCAGATGGCGAAATGCAACTTTGTCCGCTGGATCGATCCACCCCATGAACGACATGTTGTGATGTACATGGATAGATTGTGGAACCGAATCTTTGAGCTGGAGGCGTGGATTGACAATCTCAACGAAAGCAAATGATGACCTCCGCCAATGATGATGCAATGAGAGGGCAACAAGGAGGTCGTGAACATAGGAAGTTCATATGATCCCACATGCTGCTGTGCAAACCCTAGCTGCATATGTGCATGCCACTACAACGACGGCCAGCCATGTCCAAGGCGACCCCCTGTAGAACACTCTATGTGGGTAGTGCGAGGCACCTTCTATCATTAGGCACCTTCTGTACGCAATTATGTTCAATCTCATAAAGCATGTAACTCGTCGTGCGAGACACCTTCTATGCGATTGCCTTTTATCGAGTTGACTGTCGCATCGATGTGTCGTGTGCATTAACCATAAACCTAAACCCTAAACCCAAACCGTAACTCGTGTAATGCAAGGATGGTAGTTAATCCATTCATGAAGGAGTGCAATGCATAAGTAAATAGTGGACATTACAATCTCATTACAACTGAACTTCTAATTGGCAGAAACAAGAAATAGTAGTAGAACACACTAAAACTCATGGTCCCTCGCCCGCCGCCGCCGATGTCAGAGCTGCTCAAGGGAATGTGAACCTGTCAGGGGAATGGCGTGTCTCTCGAAAGTCATAGTGGGACTGCTGTGTGGGAGGCGGTGTCACATAGAACTCATTGTAGGGAGCCGGGTAAGACTCGAGCATATCGTGCACCCACTCGTCCTGTTGAAACGGCACTACTGCGTTAGGGCAGAGGTTATGACCTTTGCAATTGTAGTCATGTTGGAAAGGATGTACCTGCGGAGTCGGAAGTGCGGACTGCGATCCTTGGCCTTCATGTCCGAATTGGTCACTCTAGACCTGCAAATTCGGTGGGCTACGTGAGTTTACCGTAGTGTGCAATGGGAAGATTGAATTAAGTATGTTACAGCGTACCTGTGTATGTGGCTGTGCGGACGATGATGCTCCGGGCAATCGGCGCCGAAATAGTGCACAGTGCTTGCTCCGAACGACTGCCCGAACCACGGGTTGCCCTCATGGTCCCTGCCTCCGCCGCTTGCCCCGACGCCGTGTGCGAACGTGGGCAACGCCTTGTCTCGGCGCTAGGGCTGGGGTGAGTCGAGGTCACTTTTCAAGTCCGGTCCGTGTCCCCCACTTCGTGACGACGGGGCGAGTGAAGTCTTGTCACACGCACAAGTGCTGAAAGAACAAACGGAAGTGAGATATACATTACAAATAAGGGCACGTGCAAACACAGTTAGGACAATAAATCGTAATTGACATACCGCTTGCCCGAGGCCGAGGCGCGTGGAGGAAGAGCGAAGGTAGTTAGGTCGACTCCCGGAGTGCGACGGGCATGCAGACAGTGGTGCGGAGGGAGGTGCTAAGGGTGGTGGGGAAGGAGGTTGTTCTCGGTGTCTGCGTCATCGTCGCCCGGCCACGTCGCCGTGCCGACCACAAGTCATGGTCCTGATTGCCGCTGCCGAGTCATCATAGACGCGTTTCAGCATACCTAGGAATGAGAGGAGGTGCTGGTCCTCCCACGTCGTAGACCGTGGGCAGCCTCGGTGTTGATACTCTGAAGGCGGTCTAACTGCAAGGAAACCAAGAATAAGTTAGACGCGTTTCCTGTGCAAAAAAACTACAAAGAATATTTTACCGTCTCGTCTTGGTGTGCCGCCCGATGAGTGTCGACCCGCCGCACAGCCGCATCGCAGTGACCTCCGTAGGGCATCAGGGCAAAGCACCAAAGAAGGCCGCTCCGGTGTGCGGAACGCACCATCTCAAGCACGAGTGTGTGTCTCGACGTCAGCACTGCCGTTTCTCGCACAACGCCGATCGACGCTTTTCGCCCACAAATGCCGCCCACGACAACAGTGTCTCCCTCCGCCGCCGCTTCTTCCGCCTTTGCCCGGTTTGCTCGCAGTGAATTTAGACGTTAGGCAATCGAAAAAAGAGATGCAGCCAATAGGTAAACCAAGTAACAACATACCTGTGGGCCTTCGCTACAAGAGGTCGTCCCGGAGGCGGTGGCACCTGCTGGTAAAGCCCGAACTATCTCATGACCTGCTATGGTGAGTACGGCTTGACCATATGGGAGAACACTAGATGGTAGGTCATCATCCAGTATGCTTAGTCCTGACTGCACTGAGAGGACAAGCCGTACGGGGCCGTCTCCACAATGAACTGTGTAGACCATGGGAACCATATGACCTCCACCTCGTGCAGAGTCTCGACTGGTTGTGGAACTCAGGGTAGACGCGCCTCGGCCTCTCCCTAGCCCACCCTAGCCGAGCACGTGTCCAGAGAGTGCCCATTGTGGGCCCCTCAACGGGGTCGGCGCCATCTCCCTCACCGTAAAACTCGGGGATGTGTTCGAAAGGGTGCACGGCCGTGTGGAAGCACGGACGCCAACCGAAGTGCTCCCATGACCACAACACAAGAGGATGTAGCATATCATGCGAGGATCGCTCTCCGGCCAGATCAGGTCTTTGGAGGCATCACACAAGTCTCGGTACGTGACGCAAAGCACTATAGAGCCCCAACTGTACTACAGCACCTAGTCGGGCCAGGCGTCCACCAACACCCCAGCAAGATGGATGTAGCTAGGGTGCACCCAATCTCCCTGAGTCGTAGGAAACAAGACCCACCCAAAGAGGAAGAGCAGGTACACAAGGAAGTGTGTCTGTACGACCTGTTGGTTCGCGTGCACGGGGCAGACCATGTATCATCGTAGCTAGGAATGTGGCACACCTGATATGTTCTCTAGGATCGGGTCACCGAATCTCTCAGCCATCCGCACCTTCCACCGTCGCCTGGAGGTGGCACTCTTACATGACCCCGCAGCAGTAGTCCCAGAAGCATAGCGATGCCCAGCAGAATAACGGTCATCTCCCCCCACCGGAAGTGGAAGGTGTGCGTCTCCGACCTCCAACGGTCCACGAGCGTGGACAACAGTGGCGCGTCAAACTGAAGCGTGTGCTCCAAGTCCAACAGGTGGGCAATGGGCAAAAGCCCGGTGTCCCGTAGTAGTGGGACGTACCGCTGGTCCAAAGGCCAGTGCTCTCTGGAACTCCTGAGGACAAAGCTCGGAGGACCCACACCGGATGACCACGTGTGGCATCGGTGTCCCCGATCCCACCGTGGGTCGAGCAGCTCGTACGATACGTCATCTGCAGGCTGCGCCATCTCCTGAGGTACGTACAACAACAAGTTAGTCTGTAAATAAAACAGGACATACAAATAAGCAAAACGAAAGCGAAACATATAGCATACACACACAACAGACAAATGACAAGAACCATTGTCCGACACATTCCAACATATAGAACACGATATGAAAATAGCCATTGTCTGACACATTCCAACACGTACAACACGATAACGCCTAACGCATTACAACAAACATATAGCATACATAGGCAACAAACATATGAGAACAGCCATTGTCCGACACATTCCAACACGTACAACACGATAACGCCTAACGCATTACAAAAAACATATAGCATACATATATAGGCAATGAAACTTCGTCGCTACGGTGCGTTGCTTGACCCGGGCATGTTCGTGCAGGTGGCGAACAAGTGGCCAATCGTCTTGCAGAGTCTGCATCTCGGGTGCCTAGCCCGTTTCCCACGCTGGCTATCATCCATGTCGTTACGGATGTGGCGGGACTGTTGTCTTCCATGGCTGGCCTGCTTGAGGGCGTCGTTCGACACTCACTTCACGTGCCCAGGCCAGAGGTCCCTGTAATGTATGTCCAGCCCGTACGAATTGAACTCGGCACTCCAAGTGCCATACAGGTGATGAATGTCGTAGAACTCAGAGACGTATTGCGTCGAGGACTGGCGCCACGCTGCGCACACCGTGTATACATGGGAGCAGGGCTTGTGAAGAAGCTGCGGCTTATTGCAGGTGTAGGACGCTTCCCCATCGATCGAGCAGACTTGTTTGCGATCACCCCTAGCATGACCTGTGACATACTTCTGCCTCAAACGGATCTCAAACTTCTTCCTGATGCCATCCATGGTCCTAGCAGTGTGTAAACGAGCCTTTTCGATCTTCTTGTCCATGTAGGCATGCGCCACCTCTGAAAATTGCTTGCCTTCGTCTATATGCTTCTTTGCCATCATAGCTCTGTTGACGAAGTACCCCACAGTACGGTTCCAGCTCTCCTCAACAATTGCAGTGATCGGGAGGGATCAGACACCCTTTAGGACACCATTGTACACCTCCGACATGTTTGTCGTCATGATTCCATACTGTGCACCACCGATGTCATGCAGCAGAGACCATTTCTCTAAGTCGGGTGCGTGCGAGTTTACCCACTGTGTGAACTCCCCAACTCTGACGGAGCCTCCTATCGCTGCCCCTGCCTCCGCGTCTTGGCAATTCCTTACATGCTTTCTAGTATCCTCGTCCAACTGTCTCCACACGGCGTCGAACTTTCGCCTTTGGTTCTGCATGAATAGCTTCTTGAAGGTCTTCATCAGGTCTTTGTTTCGGAACCTTGTGTGGAAGTTCACCGCGAGATGCCTCATGCACCATTGATTCGTCATGTCGTTCCATTGGAAGGGAGGTTGTGTCCCGTTTTACATCGTGGCAAACGCGGACAGCAACCCAGCATTGCGGTCCGAGATGACACACACACCTAGGCGGTCTTGAACCACCACCCGCTTCACGTTTGCAAGGAACCACAGCAAACTATCCGTGTTCTCGCTCTCAACAATCGCGAAGTCCATGGGGAGTAATCGGTCGTTTCACAATACCGCTCACATGGTGAGAATGGTGCCCTTTGTACTTGCCATTGAGGAAGGTGCCGCCCATTGACAAAGACAGATGACAATGATTTGAACCCTCCGTCACGCTGGGGAAGGCCCTAATACCCCGTCAAGAATAAAACAATTGACGCCCTTCAGGATGCACTCGTCCAAATTTTGTCAATGTATGTCCCAGATTCGACTCGCAACTGATGGAGCATTCTTGGGACAAAGTCGTGAGGTCTCTTCAGATGTGCGAACATACGCCTAGGACCTTCTCATTTACCGCCATACCTTGTCAGAGCTAACTAGGAAGCCCACCGATTGACAACATCTCGCCAAAAGTAGCTTCTGAGACAGATACATCACCTACGCACGAGGTGGCTTATCACCCGCAATATATGAGGACGCCAGGTTGCGGTGCCTACGGCGGCTCAGAAGTTCGCATGTGTGATCCTTCAAAGACCATTATGCGGAAGTCTGTGGCGGCACTCCTGAACCATTGTGCATGAACCTTGCTAGGGCAAGATCCATCTACACACTTGACGACGTAGGTGTCAGGGTTGGACTTGTGCAACCGATACGTCCAGCTATTGTTGACGGCAGATTCGGCAATGGCTCGCCGAAAGCGCTCTTGTTGGGGAAGCGCTGCCCTAAGAGCAGAGTATCTTCATTGAACCCCCACTCCACCTCCTCTCGGTCATGCGCGAGAATCTGTGATGTCGCCGCAATGTCGCCCAATCTAGACGAGACATACGCAACGTCGATGGTCACAACGCCACCAAATACACCTCCCGTAGCAACTTCTCCATTAGGCTCCTCTCTAGAACTAGCTGTATCCACAGCCTCCTCCTCACTTTCAACCTGCTCGGCAAGGTATTCGTGGCAGTCAATACGGGCTGCCCACCACCTTTCCACGCCTTCATTCGCTCGAAGCCTCCGCGCCGCCTCAAGTCTCCATCACCCACTTCCCGCCCACATCTCCGCCAACAATGAGTGTTCGCATCAACTCCACCGAACCACCCATGGCGGATGATTTCGCCCTTCCATTAAACCGACATACACCATCGGCTCGGGCGATATTGCGGCGACGGGTTGCACACAACCTCCATGTAGTTGGTCCACGAAGCGTCACTACTCACCTTGATAAGTTGCCAAAAGGTCTGACCTTCACCACCCACCACCGAGGCATACAATACCTCGATGCGTAACTTCTTCCTTCCGGTGTCTCGATCGAACGCGGAACGCACACACCTCCTTAGCACGCATAGACTCATGTCCTCAGTTCGGTGCCCAGATCTAGGTCCGTCACAATTTGACAGTTCCTCCGTGCGATTTCGTCAGCGTCATTGAGACCATCGCCATAGAACACGAACAAGTCTTGAATCGACATGTTCAGGGAAGATAGCGTTGGGTTCTACGCGCAAAGCGACAAACATAAATAAATAAATACACTTGACTACGTGAGCACTAACCAATAGACAAAAATAGCAGAAAGGACTCTACTATATCAAGAAACCATTTGATGTTAGTATCAAACTTGAATCTTAATAGATTGGATTAATTTTGCTCCTACTAATTCACATTTAGTAGAGTATTATTGGATTCAATTCTATATATGGAGTTGTAAATAAAAACACAGGACTTAAATGGGTAATCAAATAACAAAAGTTATTAATATAATCTGCAGTTTGGCTATGTGACTTCTTCTGCTCTTGATTAATCTTTCCTAAATGTATTTCATACTTCTATTTCAATATGAAATAATATCCCACTAGGTCGAATGGTTTGCATAACTACACAATGTCTTGATTAATCTTTCCTAAATGTATTTCATACTTCTATTTCAATACTAAATAATATCCCACTAGGTCGAATGGTTTGCATAACTACACAATGTTATTTTATTTTTTCAAAAAACAATTCAAATAATTTGTATATTTACATGGTTTCAAAATAGACCTTTCTATACATGTATCTTAGTCTTGGTCTACCTATTTAGATTAGTTTCTCCTCAGACAATACAATGAATGTGCTTACAAGCTCTACCTCTTCTATTCCACACAACATCAACTATATGTGCCATAGTTATAGACTGCATGTTACTCATATTAGGCCTTTCTATAGTCGTTCTCTACATTCTTGGGCAGTTCACTTGTTTCACCATTAGGGCAATAATGCACACCGTCCTCAGTTCTAATAATTTGTCAATTAACATGATTTCTACTGCATGAAGGATTACTATATTTACGTGCTAATTAACTAACAATGATATCCACGTAAACTAAACATTTACGTCAACTAAGCATAGTTACTTAACACATTCTACACAATCAAGAAGCCATTACGGTAATAAAAAAATAACTACGCTACTTGCATGTGTACTTACGTAATAATGACATGACCACTAAGCTAATTACATGCTAATCAACTAGTTAAAACTATAGTCACATGTAGATAAAAATTACCTTTTCTTGATGCTCGCAAGATGACCAACAACTTATGCACTTGAAAATCACCCAAAATGTAGCTGAAAACTAGCGAAAATCCAACTGATAACCACCAACCTTTCTTGCCTTCTTTGCCTCTCTCTCGCTCTCTTCTCTGGCTCTCTCGCTCAGGCTGAAGAAATGAGAACGAGTGAAGTTTTTCACTCAGTTTTAAAGCCATCCGAGGGCTGCAATCAGGGAATCGGCCGGGCGCGTGGCACACTCGGCGTGTGCACACTTGATCGTGGCCTTTGCGAGCATGGCGGGCATCGAGTTCAGGCGCAGCGGCGCAGCTGCAGGGTCGGGCGAGGCGCTAGCGCGGCAAAGAAGCGAGCTGGGTCGAGCGATGGGACGGCCACCTCCTGCGGTCGCCGACCACGGAAAGCGGGGCACATACCATGGTCCCAAGAAGACGGAAGTCTTGCCCCACCACGCCCGCTGGTCACTCGACACTGCGTCGGGATGTTTTGTTGCGGCAAAAGCTACCTTCATACGCCATCGAAGCGCGAAGGGATACACGACCCCCGGCGATTCCGCGCTCATATGGAGGCTAATTATGAAAATACGGTGGAAGGAGGGTTATTTTTGCAATTACGTGGCGTTACAGGACCAAATCAAAAAAAAATCTGAAAAACCGTAATATTACTCCTAAAAAAGGACACATATAGCTCTGGCGCATACATCTCCTTTCGCACTGACATCCATACACTCAACCTCACATTTTGTCTTGATTCGAAGCATACTAGAGACAACCTTCGCTGCAATGCAACTTTCAATTGTCTCTAGTATGCACCTAGCTCGTATGCGACAGCTCAATTCGCCACACTCCTTCTCTCTCCTCTGCATCACTGAAACTCCTTGATGACAATACTAGAGACAACTGACATGGCAGTACCGTGGCACAAGATCGGAAGTGCAGCTAGACAACTGAATCAAAGGAGGCAACAGAGCCGCATAGCAATTAATGTCGCAGAGACGTCCATGGCGATCGATGGCGCGATGATCTGAAGACATACGGCCTGTGTGTGTTGGCCGCCGTGCGTTTCAGGGAGGGGTCAAGAAAGGCCAGACGCGAGACCGGATCGACGAGAGGCCAGGCGCTCGATCGGCAGCCGAGCTGAGTGCCACCGCCGCCGGGAATAATTCGACCCCAAGCGCGGGCTTCATCGTCTTCGTCGACGACGGCAACCACGTCACAAACAAACAAAACGATCCCGTTGTGGGCTAGCCACGTGCAGCCGGGCCGAGCTACGTCCGGAATATGCGGGCTGACGGTGGAAGAGGCCGGATATGGCCCGCCCCCTTGGTGAGTCCTACACCAAGTCACCAAGACTCCACGAGTATAAACGCTATCGCCGCGCCTGCGGGGAAGGTGCCAGCCAGCGAAGCGTACAAAATAACAAGGGCCTCCGACGATGCATGCATTTTGCTCACTTTTTGTGGATCCAGATCCTCTGCATTATTGTAAAGGTTCACCTATGAACGATATTTCACGAAAGAGAGCGAACAATGCTATGCTACGGCACTATAGCAAAGTACCGTAGCAACAACTGAAAAGGTACGGTAAACATATTGTAGCTATTGATCTCATCTTTTTATTTTCGATCGGACGGTGGAGATCGCTCCTAGTACCCGCACACTATAGATCCTTTGCATTGACTCTTTCAATGCAGATAATCCCAACCCCAGTTTCTGCCTAGTTAATTGCTTGTTTTTGTTTACTCAACACCGGCCGAATCGATAGTCCCTTGCTACTAATTCTTGTTAGAGATATATGTATAGTGTGTTACTCCCCATTGTTATGAGGGGTTATTTGCATATTCACCTCCTGTACTTTGTATATATATACTAGCCCTTTGGCCCCCTAGTAATACAAGTTGCTATTCATAACATGGTATCAGAGCCAATTAGGTTTTCCTCTCCCGGACGCGCAACTCGTCCTCCCCTGCCCTAGCTGCCGCCAGCTTCCCTCTCCGCTCGCGCTAGCGCTTGTTCGTTAGGTACGACATCGCTGCTCACCGCTCTGCCCGATCCGCCAGACCCGCCACGCCAAGCGTTAAATGCGCCCTTCGGTCATCACCGCCTCCGGACGTTGCTGCCTCCGTGCTGCCTTCGATCGTCGCCGCCTCCGGACGTCACCGCCTCCGTGCCGCCTTCCGTCATCGCCGCCTCTGGGGTTGCTGCCGCCTCGGATCACCGACACGACATCGACATCGGCCGCGCCGCCGGTCCGCCCGCCTCTTCTTGCCCATGGCCGCGCTGCCTCTGGCGCTTGGGCCACCCGTGCCACCACCGCCGCTCGGCACCACGTCACCGCTACTGCTGGGGGAACTAGGGTTCCCCCGTGCATGTTTGGTCTTAGCAGGCCGAGCAGGCTGGCTATTTCTTTAACGTGAGCTGGGCCGAACCAAAAAAAGTACAATGTTGTCGGGCACCGTTTCCCTCCCTCGCTGCCCGGTGATCTTCGATGGTGTTAATTACACTGACTTCGTGTCTCACATGCGCATCTACATGCGTGGTCTTCGCCTTTAGGCGCCCTCTCCGGCGATGTCACCGCCACCTTGCTCCTACTCCTCCGACGGAGCTTCGCTGTCGCTACGCTTCGATAGTCGATAAGGCTATCGCTAAGGCCGCCGCCTTTGCCGATGATGGGGTTGCCTCGCCACCAACAGCTCGATTCCTATAAGGATCGATCGACCGCTTACGCCGATGGTATGACGACGACGCTTGGGCTGCTGTTGTCTTCATTGTCAGTGTCCAGCCTCAGTTCTCTTTTGAGGTTGTGGGACTCCCTTCGGCTTTCCAGATGTGGACTCACCTTCATCAGCGCTATGAGCCCTCTGGTGATGCCCTCTACCTATCCGTGGTCCGTCAGGAACACTTTCTTCAGCAGGGTGATGCTACTGTTGACGCTTTTTACGCTTAGAGCTCTGTTGTCTGGCGTCAACTGGACTCTCTTCGCACTATTGGCTGTCACTCCTGTCTGTGCTGCCTGGATGTACGTGCTGATCTGGAGTTTCATCGTGTCTATGATTTCCTTACTCGCCTTCGTCCTGAGTTCGAGCAGAGGCGTGCCCAGCTCCTTGCACGCCACCCTCATGTCACTCTCCTGAAGGCTCTTACCGAGACACGCGCAGAGGAGACTCGCCTAAGTGGTGCTGGTCTGATGCCACTCTCCTCCGTGCTCGCCACTCGTCCACCTGCTACACCGATCGCTTCCACGCTTCAAAGACACCGCTTCCTCCAAATGTTGTCACAGTGGTGATGGCCGCCCATCTAGCGGTGGCCGCCCTCATCGCTTCCTATCGACAAGGTCGGCCATTATTGAGTCCCAAGCTATAAGAAGCGCCGCATCTTTCATCTTTGTTCTTCTACTAGCACTGGCACTGGTGCTTCTACATCGACGTATGCATCGACTCCTTCAGCAGTTTCTCTCACTGAGTAGGAGATAGCTAGACTTCGACGCTTTGCTACCGCTTGAGTTCTCCTCGACAGTTCTCGGAGTTACGCATCGACTCTTCTGCATTGTGAAACCACCCCCTACACAGTCAGGTACCTCCCCGTGGATTCTTGATTCTGGAGCATCTTTTCACATGATTTCTGATTCTTCCACTCAGTCTTTCATTACACCTCTTGATTCTCATGTTAGTGTTCTTACTGTTAATGGTACCTCTCTTTCTATCTCTGGTCGAGGACCTCTTAGCAACTCATCTTTTCATGTTCCCTCTGTTGCTCATGTTCCTCGCCTTACCATGCAGCTTCTTTCTGCTGAGCAGATTATTGACCTTGGTTGTCGGGTCATTCTCGACTCTGACTCTTGTTGTGTTCAAAACCGTCACACGGGAGGTATGGTTGGTTCTGGCCCTCGGCGCCTTGACTCACAGCGTCTCTGGGAGCTTGACTAGCTTCACCTTCCTTCCGCTGCCACCGTCGCTGCTAGTCTCTCCGCTTTTGCCACTTTGTCTACCGGCTCTTTCCAGTAGTGGCATCATCGTCTTGGTTATCTGTGTGGATCTTGTCTGTCGTCTTTAGTTCGTCGTGGCTTTCTGGGGTCTGTCTCAGGAGACGTGTCTTTAGATTGTTAGGGCTGTAAGTTAGGTAAACAGATTCAGCTTCCTTATCCTCACAGTGAGTCAGTGTCTCAGCGTCCCTTTGATCTTGTTCATTCGGATGATTGGGGTCCGGCTCCCTTCGTTTCGAAAGGGGGTCATTGATATTATATCATATTTATAGATGATTTCTCTCGACACACTTGGATATATTTCATGTCTTCTCGTAGTGAGGCCCTGTCTATCTATAAACAATTTGCCACTATAGTTCGCACACAGTTCTCCACTCCTATTCATGTCTTTCGTGCTGACTCTGCTGGCGAGTACCTCTCTCGTTACCCTGCGCAGGTTTCTTGCTGAGCAGGGCACTCTCGCTCAATTCTCTTGTCCTGGTGCTCATGCTCAGAATGGTGTCGCTGAGCGCAAGCATCGTCACCTCCTTGAGACGGCTCGTGCACTGATGATTGCCGTCTCTATTCTACCTCACTTTTGGGCCGAGGCTGTTTCCACTGCCACCTATCTCATCAACGTCTAGCCCTCTTTTGCTATTCAGGGTGCGATCCCTGTTGAGCGTCTCTATGGTCTTCTTCTTGAATACTTTGCCCTTCGTCTGTTTGGTTGCGTTTGCTATGTTCTCCTCGCCCCTCGAGAATGCACCAAACTGATTGCTCAGTCTGTTGAGTGTGTCTTTCTGGGATACAGTGCCGAGCACAAGGGCTATCGGTGCTGGGATCCTGTTGGTCGCCGGATGCGGATTTCTCAGGATGTGACTTTCGACAAGTCTCGTCCCTACTACCCACGTCCTGCCTCTCCTTCGACTTCCTCTGTGGAGTCTCTATCTTTTTTTACCTTTCCAGATGCACCTATATCTGTCTTGCCCTCGTCCACCCGTAGGGGTGAAAAAAAAGCTCGTTAGTGAGGCTCGTTGGCTCGGTTCAAAATTACTCTAATTAAACATGTTATTTGATCAAATATTGAAATGAGTCAATTTCGAATGAAATTGGATTTCATTCTGGCTCGGCTCGTTAGCTCGGTTATAAAAATACTTTTAAACTATAAATAAAATGATATTAAATCAAACTGTGTCAATTTTGAGAAAAGCTCGGTAAGACGACTACCTAACTTGATATCCATCCCTATCCACCCGTCCCACTGAGTCTCCACATATTCCTCCTGTGGCCTCTCTGTCGTTGTCGCCGCCTGCTTCGTCTCCTGTGGTTCCTCAGGCTCCTCCCACTACAGTACCTTTTCCCCCTCTCTTCTACACTCATCGATCTCATATTGAGGATCTTCCAGATGAGCCATCTTCTCCTGATGTTCCATCTTCTCCTGATGCTCCATCTTCCCCTGATGGGTCATCTTCTCCTCGCTACGCTCTCTGCGATCGCCAGTTGATTCGCCCCCGCCTGCTTTTGCTTTTGTTTGGTGCAATACTCATGAGCCCTGTCTCCCACGGATGTCATTACTCACCCTGAGTGGCAACATGCCATGGCCGAGGAGGTTGCTGTTCTCGAGCGTACTGGTATTTGGGATCTTGTTCCTTTTCCATCTCACTCTCGCCCCATCACGTAAGTGGGTCTATAAGATTAAGACTCGCTCGATGGTTCTCTTGAGCTATAAGGCGCTGGCTTTGTTACTCGTGGCTTCTAGCAAGAGTATGGTCGTGACTACAACGAGACTTTTTGCTCTGTGGCCCACATGACCACTGTCCGTACTCTTCTTTTTCGGTGGCATCGTCGCATCGGGTCTGCTTTCTCAGCTTGATGTCAAGAATGCCTTTCTTAATGGCGAGTTGTGTAAGGAGGTCTACATGCATCCACTATCTGGGTATTCTGTTCTTGAGGGCATGGTCTATCGCCTTCGTCGCTCTCTCTATGGCCTTTAGCAAGCCCCTCGTGCTTGGTTTGAGCGCTTCTCCTCTGTGGTCACTGCTGCTGGCTTTTCAGCTAGTGATCATCCATACTTCGTCTCATAGTTGGACTCTTCTTCTTCTGTATGTTGATGATATAATCATTACCAGAGATGATTCTGAGTACATTGCCTTTGTCAAGGTTCGTCTTAGTGAGCAGTTCTTTATGTCGGATCTTGGTCCTAAAGCAAGTTCCCCACCAACTGTAGCAGCTCCCTCTGCTAAAATTTGTCCTTCACAGAACCCGAGGTTTTTGGTGCATACAAGTATTTTTGTTAGAGCGCCGATGGGTAACTAAAGGAATACTTATAGTCTTCCCACTACTTGATAAAAAGATCTCTTCATTACTTTCTTGAGATTGAGGTTACTTTCGCTCCAGATGGTTTCTTTAAGTCCCAAGAGAAGTATATTTAGGACCTTCTTGATCGCGCCTCTCTTACTGATCAGCGTACTGTTGAGACTCTCATGGAGCTCAATGTTCACCTCCGACCCTCTGATGGCGAGCCTCTTTCTTATCCGATTCGCTATCGTCATCTTGTTGGGAGTCTTGTCTACCTTGCTGTTACTCGTCCGGATATCACTTATCCAGTCCACATTTTGAGTCAGTTCGTCTCTGCTCCCACTCAGGTCCACTACACCCACCTTCTTCGAGTTCTGCGATACCTTCGTGGGACTATCTCTCGCCATCTCTTCTTTCCACACTCCAGCTCGTTACAGCTTCAGGCTTATTTGGATGCTACTTAGGCCAGCGATCCCTTTGATCGCCGGTCTATCTTTACTTACTGTGTTTTTCTTGGTGGTTCTCTCATTCTCTAGAAGACGAAAAAATAGACTACAGTGTTCCGTTTAAGTGCAGAGGCTGACTACAAGCATCTTCTCGATATTGAGCGAAGATTTTCTTGAGATCAAGTGCAGCGGCGAGATGATAGATCTCCTGGAGAGCTTCAATTTGAGGTATGCTACGGGCTTTTATTGAGTCCATCTTTGGTAACGCGATTTCCTTTTGGGGTCAATTCCAACTTGCGAATCTTTTGGCTTTACGGTGAGATTGGAAAGCTAGCTGATCATTCCGTTCACATCATCACTTGCGAATCAGTCAGAAGACAGCACTTCTCGATCCACCGCATCTAGCTGAGCACAACTCGTATATTAACCAGCTGAGAGATCGAGAGCAACCAATCGAGCCATGGAGGTGGTGACGGGTGCCATGGGCACTGCTTCCCTGTTGGGCGAAGCCGCTCAAGGAGGAGTACAAGCCGCACAAGGGTGTGAGGGAGCAAGTCGAGTCTCTCGAGAGAGCTTGAGAGCATGCACGTGGCTCTCCGCAAGGTGGCCGAGTGCCTGGGACCAGGCTCGACGAGCGGTCAAGCTCACAGGCACGCTGTCGTCGGAGCTCTCGACGACATGGAGGACGTTGTCGACACCCTCCTCGTCTTGGCGTGGAGGACGGGCCGTGAGGCCACCAACCAAAGACTGCTCAAACGGCTCTGGAGAAGATGGGCAATTTTGTTCACCCAAGGCAAGACTCGTTGTCCGATCGCCGACGCGATCAAAGACATCAACAAGCAAGCCTGTGGAGGTGGCCAACAGCGTGGCGGTATGTTAGATAATCTTTGTGTTAGTATTAGTTTATGTTTTGGTTTCAGTATCTAATTCAATTTGACAAAGAGTCAGATCCGAGTTGGATGAGATACCTAGCCTTTATAAGTGGTCAAGTTAGTCTTGAGTCTTTTGTAACTTATCGAGAATAACCAATGTAAGATTGAGAGAAGCAATGTAAGCGAGTCGAGCATTGCAATAGAAAAGAAAGAAGAAAAGCCGCAAAGACCAAGATATCTTCTCGTTTTTTCGCTCAAGTTCCAAACAGACGTGTATCGTGGTAATGTATGGATCAACAGATCGTGTGTTCTAGCCTTTCTTGCATGTGCGCGGTGTGTTGATTCTTTCCAAAGCCTACGTGTGCGTGTGGTTCTTGCTACAAGCACGTGAGTACCACTTCATCCACGTTAGTTCGACAACGTGTCCAACCAACAGATGTGTGCGGTGTTCCTTTCCGAAGAGTACATGAATTCTCCGGTGATTTCACGTGTGCGTGTGGATCGGCTTCAGCTTTTTCCTTCGGATCAACTCAAGTTTATTCGATTGTTCCAACAATTGGTATCGAGCAAGGTGAGAAGGCGAGGTACGAGGAGAAGCCGTAATGGCGCGGCCGAAGCAGCTGCTCGCTCGGCGGCGACGACGGTCAAGGGCGCCTTCGCATCGCAAGGCGGCGGCGGCAGCCGGAGAGCATGGGCGCATGCGGGTGGTCGGCTCTTTAGGCGGCCTGGCGCGGCAGCCGCTTGCAGAGCCGCTTTGGCTATGCGGGCCGTGGTCGGAGGCGGGAGGAGCCGGGCCATGTGGAGCCCGGCGGCATGGCTGCAGAAGATCGACGCACCACACCTGGTGCATACAGCCCGTGGACGAGGAGGAGCCTACACGCGGTGGAACGTAAGATGAGTTGCGCGCTTCTAAGGTGAAAGCATTGTGTTGGTACTAGGCGCTCTTGTGCCGTATTTGTGTGTGTCCGTGAAGTTAAGCTCGGGACGTTGAGGAGGTGTGTTCGCCGCCCCGAGTTAAGTCCAAGAGTTGTGTCCGGACGCTGAGGAGGTGTGTTAAATGCCCCGAGTCGAGTCCGCTGAGTTGAGTCTCGATGTTGAGAAGATGTGTTCGCCGTCCTGAGTTGTTGAGTCCGTGTGTTACTCAAGTTGTAGTCATGACCAACTTGAAGTCCGAGTACGAGTTGGGCAAGTCATAGTTGAGACCGACTGTCCTGAGTTGAGTACGAGTTGGGGCGCAAGTCGTAGATGAGACCGACTACCTCAATGAGTAAGAGTCCAAGACGTGTTCGAAGCAGTGCTACCGCCTTCGGACAAGTAAGTGTGAGCCAAGTTGAAGTTGTGTCCAATCGGCAGCGTCCCAAGACGTGTTCGAAGTTGTGCCACCGCCTTCGGCCGAGTGTGTGGGAGCCATGTTGAAGTTGAGTCCAACTGGCAAAGACACGAAATTTAAATCGTACACAAAGATTAGGGAGTGATTGTTAGATAATCTTTGTGTTAGTATTAGTTTCGCTTTTGGTTTCCGTATCCAATTCAACTTGGCAAGAGTCGATCCGAAGTTGGATGAGATACCCACCTTTATAAGTGGTCGGTTAGTCTTGAGTCTTTTGTAACTTATCGAGAATAACCAATGTAAGATTGAGAGAAGCAATGTGTTGAGTCGAGCATTGCAATAGAAAAGAAAGAAGAAAAGCTGCAGACCAAGATATCTTCTCGTTTTTTCGCTCGAAGTTCCAACAGACGTGTATCGTGGTATGCGTATGGATCAACAGATGCGCAGTGTTCTAGCCTTTCTTGCATGTGCGCAGTGTTGATTCTTTCCAAAGCCTACGTGTGCGTGTGGTTCTTGCTACAAGCGTGAGTACCACTTCATCCACGTTAGTTCGCAACGTGTCCAACCAGCAGATGTGTGCGTGTGTTCCTTTCGTAAGAGTACGTGAATTCTCCTGATTTCACGTGTGCGTGTGGATCGGCTTCAGTTTTTCCTTCGGATCAACTGAAGTTTATTCGGTTGTTCCAACAAGGTACACGGTCGACAGCATTGTGGCTAAGCCTACCGCAACGTCGACTATTGATCCTCGCCTCTTCGCTATGTACAAAAATGCGGCATGCGGCTAAATGGGCGTTGATGGGCCGAGGGATGCGCCATAAAGATGTTTGTCCGAGGGGATGATGAGTCCAAGAAGAAGATGAAGATTGTCTCCGTTGTCGGGTTTGGAGGATTGGGCAAGACCACTCTTGCCTGCGAGTGTATCGCAAACTTAAAGCGGGCTTCGATTGCCATGCTTTTGTTCCGGCCATCGTAATCCCCGACATGAAGAAAGTTTTCAAGGACATCCTCATTGGTCTTGACAAGCAAAAGTACACAAATTTAAATATGACAGTATTGGATGAAAGGCAGCTCATTGATGAACTCGAGAATTCCTTGAGAACAAGAGGTACGCGCGCGCATCACCCACCTAGTGCTAGTCATCTGCTGAATTATGAGTGTCTTTTAGTTTTGGTTGTTGTACAGTAAGTAAATTGCATTACATTCTAGGCTTTAATAACAATACCTTCTCTTTGTGCCACCTATGCTTGTGCTATGTATTTATATTTTACAACCATACATACTCGTCCAATTGTCTCAAATATTTTTCACTTCTCATACCATTTCCAAATTCCAGTGGCAACCATTTGCCAATATATCTTGTACGTTCAGTTCTGAAACATGCTATAGGAGAGCTCCTGATAGAATACCGATGACTAGTAATTAGCTGATTAAGAGCTTATATAAAAGAGTATAATATCCAGTAGCTAGCAAGCAAAATTTCTTAAAAGCATAATCTTTGGAAGCCTCTGCATCCTCCACAAATCGAGAATGGAGGCCATGTTTACGGTTATGGTTCAGGTGCATGTCAAGCAATAGCAGCGACTTATAGTAGTATACTTAATTTAGTGGATACACATGGCATGTAGGGGTTCATGTGGGTGGACTGGTTACCGGACCCCGCCCTTTAGTTCGCGAACTAAATCCTGCATCTCCCTCTTTGGTGCATGTTTCTCTCTCCTAGTTTTTCATCTTCCTTACTTTTTGTTCGTTTATACCTTCATTGTTTCTTCGAGCACCTTGCTTTTATACATTCTTTAGATGGTTTTACTAACTCATGTCTCCTGCACTGTCATGCTGATGTGTAGGTATTTCATTGTTATTGATGACATGTGGGATAAGAAATCATGGGAAATCATCAGATGTGCTTTGGCTGATCGTAATCGTGGAAGTATAGTAGTTGCAACTACTCGTATTTCCGAAGTTGCCACAAATGCCGGTGATGTTTACAAACTACAGCCACTTTCTCGTTATAACTCTGAAAAGTTGTTATGTACAACAATCATTGATTGTGAAGGAAAATGTGCCCGTAGTGAATCCACCGAGGTATATGATAAAATTTTGAAGAAATGCGGTGGTGTACCATTAGCTATCATCACAATAGCTAGCATGTTGGCTAGTAAACCAGGGGAGAACTGGTCTAAGGTGTACAACTCTGTCGGTTTTGGGCATGGAGATAATGAGGATGTGGAGAATACTAGAAAGATATTGTCGTTTAGCTACTACGATCTACCTTCTCATCTAAGGACTTGCTTGTTGTATCTAAGTGTATTTCCGGAAGATGATCTCATTTTTAAAGATCTTTTGATACGGAAGTGGATAGCTGAAGGTAAATTAGCATTTTGGATAAAAATTGATAACTTAAAAATTCATTTTTCTAATATATTGTCTTAATAAAAGAGTTAAAAGAAGTCACCACATTTCAATATCAAGAGCCAGAAAATTTTATATGTTATGTTATAGAATACCACGCTACACCGCTCAATTACACGGGCCAATCAGCTAGTTCATATGAATTACATGTGATTCGTTGCTGCCCGTCACATCCATCCAGTCTGGAACTCTGGATCGATGGTTATATAAGCTCTGTCACCGGTTTAACCATTTCTCGGGCTATCCAGTTGCATTTGAACTAACTAAGCCATATATACGTGTATGTCCTTCCACATGCCATTGCAGCTATACAAGCGGAGGAGGAGGAGGTAGTTTCGTCGGCATGGATCGTGCAAGGCCCCATGCATCTGCCCTGTTGCCTCCAATTAGCCAGGCAGTCAAGATCGGCGCTGCAATTGCCATGCCGTTTAATTAAGCTTCCAGCTGCTCTGCTTCACGCTAGTTATAGCTCGTGATCAACACTTTTTTCTCTCTCTTTTCAAAGGAGCATCAGCTCATATATGATGAACTGCTGGCTGGTTTGACTCCCTTAATTCTTCGTTGCGCTGTAATTCATAGGAGTCAAATTTGGGATGCCCTGCCCTGCCCTGCCCTGCCCTGCTCTCTTCTGTTAATGGAGAGAAATACTATGACAGTACTCCTGTTTGCTTATTCATGTTCGTCTGTGTCTTCTTTTGCTACAACTAGCCGATTGGTCAACTTTACGCAAGCAATTTCTAAATTTATATTTCGCAATCTAAACTTGAATTTGGGATATTTGATTTCATATACCTTTGAATTAGATCTCTTTTAGGGTACACTCAATTTAATACGGGGATTTAGTTATACTACGCCCGATAGTACGAGTAGTAAAATCCTAAGGGAGTAGAATTGTAATTACTCATATAGAGATCACATAGCACAAGATTAATATTTTGAACCATAGTTAAAAAGTCCATAATACCCTCGAGCTGAGCTACTTACCAACCATTACAGGCTGCAGAAGACGGTGAGGGTGAGGTCATGTTCCTGAAAGATGTAACGTCCTATTTTTGGGATGGCTTTAAATTTGGATTTGATTTTCGTGTTTGTGCAGTCTTTTCTGGTGCGGCAACAAAACCCAACGTAGATTACAGACACTCGAGGACGGTGAACGCGATGCATCCTTGATTGACAACCTATATATGTATGATTTCTTAGGCTGCTCCTAATGGACAGTATCTTAGTGCAGTTTATTAGTGCATGAGAAGTGTTAGAATACTATCTTCCTAATGCATGGTTTCTTATGGTGTAGTATCTTAGGCTGTTTCATTTAATTACATGCATGAACTTTACTAGTATTTAATCATTGGGAGTAGCCTAAACACGTTGGATTTCGAGCCCAAACTGGTATCCAAATTACCTACTAGAGTACTATCTCTCCTTATTAACTATGATGCCACATCATCAATCTTTTGTCTTTTCTGCTTGTTTTAGAGGGCATGACTAGCATTTCCTGAGGCTAGCCAATAAATAGATCGATCTAGATATTAACCAATACAAAATAATATCACAGACGGTTTGAACTACAAGCCGTCTCACATGTATATCACAGACAGTTGTTTATTAAAACCGTCTGTGATACATGTATATCACAGACGGTTGTTTATTAACACCGCTCAGGATACATCACATATCACGCATTTGTTCTAAGTGAGAACCGCTTGTGATATCACATATCACGAGACGGTTCTAAGTTAGAACCGCTCAGGATAGGTATCACAGACGGTTCTAATTTAGAACCGCTCGTGATGTCCATCCCTATTTACATTCGGACTCTAGCTAGGGTTTGTCATACCACAAGATTTCTCAAACGATTAAGTTTCTCAACTCCTCTCGCTCCTCCTCCCCGCCTGCCACCACCGTCCTCGACGCCGCCTCCTCGAGCCTGACGCGATTCCTCCCGATCCCGCTGACGCCGCCTCCTCCTCCAAGGCCTCCCCGAGCCCGCCCGAGCCTCCTCCTACAGCCCAAGGCCCCCTCCCAAGCCCACTCGCCTCCTCGCCCGAGCCCGCCGCCTCCTCCCTCCCCGGCAAGGCCCCCCTCGACGCCGCCTCATCGCTTCCTCGTCGCTTCCCTCGCCGTCCTTCTCCTCGACGCCTAAAGGTAACCAATGCCGAAGTTACCGATCGACCCCATGCCCCTTTCCCTAACTATTTCTATCAATAATCATCATGGTCCTTCATGATAATTGTACTTGTTTTAGGAATTTGTATTTGTTCTAGTCGATTATTCATATGGTATTTGTTTTGATATCGCCATCGAATACATTGCAATGTGGTGTGGTGGGCTTGAGATGAATGCTCTGTGATGATAATAGTCTTGTAATCGAAATTGTTTTGATAATCGGGTTTGTACTTGAGCTCTAATTGGAATGCTTACTCTACATCCGATAGCAATATCAAAATGTTAAATCTTAGCTTTATGCTGATTTCATTTGTTCACATGATGTTCTATTTCTTGTGAAGATGTCTTCGCTCATTCGAGTCGGCCCGCCTACATGTGTCTCGATGATGCACCATCCTCTCGAACAATATCCAACCGTGGTAGAAGAAGAGGAATATCGAAAAGGCCCACGGGCCGATTTACCATCACGGAGGTCGATCACCGGGACCCCTATCAATCTCGCCGAAAGCAGTCGTCGATTCCGAGAATGGTCGGAATAGTTGCACGAACGGGTCAAGATCACCTACGATTCGTGGAAGGTGGTGCCGACCATCAAAACCGCCAGGTCGGGCGGAAATTTCGCATGGTTCGAGATCCCAGAGAACTCCCGACTCGCGTCGACGACACGCTGCTGTTACTCTGCGTGCAAAGCGTGGAAGAACTTCAAGAGCACGCTTGTCAAGAACTACGAGGAGAAGGATCTGCCGCCCTTCCACAAGTATCTATTCTTGAAGAGTCCTAGGCCGAAGTTTGTGGCGAAGAAGACGACAGATGAATTTAAGAGTGAAAGTGCGCGCACATGGCCCTCCAGCCAAAAAACAAGCACCCCCACAGACTCGGCACCACTGGGTATGCGGGTAAAGCCCCGATATGGAGGGATCAGAACAGCGAAAAGTAGTTTGAATCTCTCCTCGCTATTTCCGAGATCACCGTGCGCGCGCCCGACAAAGGGTTATTTGCGAGGTTATGTATTCGCCTACGGGAAGTGTACTTTCCAAACCCCAAGACCGTGAAGTGTCCCAACGCTCGTAAGATATCGAACTACCTAGTTTGTAATTACTCCATAACTTCATAGGAAGTGAAATGACATGTCGGGCTATATTGCGATAACGCCGAGTGCACAATCTTCCCAAGGCTCATTCCAGCAGATAGGGAGAAGATATACTCTCTGCGCCCTAGGAAACAAAGTGAGCATCCCGTCGCACGAGAGGCGCCGGTGTTTTTGTTACATGGGAACAATGGTTCCAAGCGGATTCGGATCGCATCGAGTAGGAAGAGAGCCAAAGCCGAGCACGATGCAAAGCTATGAGAGGATCTTCGCATCCTCGAGATGAGCTCACCAAAAAATCAGAGCGAGGTCAAGAAAAAGTCACACAGAGGTCACTCAATCCTTTGAGGAAAGGATTCGTATGCTCGAGCAAAAGCAGATAGAGACCTTTGAGGAAAGGATTAGGGATTGCAAATGCCAAGTCGGTTGGAAGCCCTCGCCTCTACTATACCGCTAGCCACCCAAACATCCGAGTAGTCAGTGGCGTCAACCCTAACCCTACCACAATAGGTGATGACAGATTTTCCGTCGATGACATCCGTAATAATTATTATCTCCGAATGCTCAATCCATTGATAGGCCTGTTGGAGTAGCTAATTTTGTACCGCTATGTACGAGGTGGCTACGGCGCAAGCTCCAAGTGAGATATGTCTCTGTTGCCCTAGATGTTGCTTGGGGCGGTGTATCCATCCGAGATCGAGCTTTGGTGCACGGTGCAAATCTAGCGCGGGTTTCACAAAAGTGAATGTGGGCGGTGTTTGTACCAATTTCGAGGCCGTCTCGCTGAAAATTCCCCCAAACGATGAGGTCATGACTCTAGGGCAAGCCGTTGGAACATTCATCCAAAGGCCCAAGGAGGACATCCGCCTCGAGCTACCCGCCCAAAGTCAACTTCACGGAATGTCTCGCAATCGGCATCAAGTCCACGGACTCGACTACACCGGTTACTCAGACCGACACGGCAAGGGCCCGCCAGATCACATGCATCTACACCTCGTGCTCACCGCCTCTTGTGAAGTCGACCTATACAAAACGAGGCAGCAAGGGCAAGGGAAAATCGAAGACGATCGAGTTCTCTCCTCGATATCCCCTTCTTGCCGCTGGGTCTTAACATAAGCTAGGCGAGCCGTTGTTCGAGAAGTTAGACGACCCTACCCTAGGACCGGATTGCACGGAATTGCATACATGGTACATAGAATACCCAACAAGCCGGTTGATCAACGACGCTCGGGTGTCACCGTCAAGTTCAAGGAGGATCATTTTAACCACGTGTATCAAGACGCTGTCTTCACGGTGACCTTCGACGACTTGTTCTGTCTCTTCAACCTCGACGAGCTCGACGTCTCACTCATACGATGCTGGACACTGTAAGTGTGTACAATCACGGTCAATGTTCGTGTAATATCGATAAATGTTATATATAACTCCTAGCTTTTGTATAATAGATACATGATCTGTGAAGCCGAAAGAAGGAAATCACCGGTAGGTTTCCTCGACCCACACATTGTCTCCGAGCAAAGCATCATGGCGAATGCAACATTCGTCGAGAATTACGTTATAGATTTTTTCATGGCTCACCGCAACAAGGAATTCATACTTTTGCCTTACAACCAGAAGTAAGTAGTGTTGCACTACTGGCTATACTTGTTGATTTGTACTTTATAAGCAACACGAACTTAGGTTTAATGACCATGCTGACATACCTGTGTAGGTACCATTGGATTCTAATTGTAATTATACCAAAACGGAAATACGTAATATACCTAGATTCCCTACAGAGGGCCACTCACAACTTCACAACTATCCGGAGTTTAATCATTAGGTAAACACATTTCCTCCATAGAAACTCTATTGTAGTCTTTCCTTCCTTTGCAATGGCTAAGGCTAACTTCTTGGAGTCACGAGGGTGTTCGGCGTGTTACATGCTAAAGGATGGAATATGAAGGAAGGATGTTTGGGACATGATCAAAAATTCCCGGTACTTGCTAGCTAGTACACATTAATCCTATATAACACTTCGTAGCAATGCCTCTCGAACTAACCAATTCTATTTTTGCAGTGCCACCAAGCCGCCAACGTCTGTGGATACTATGTTTGCCACAACATGCAACTACTCATCGGTTCGCGATCACCAATGATCCTCGGGTTTGTCAATCTTTCAACAATTATTTCATATATACTTACCAATTTATATAAGCCCTAATTTAACCTTCATATCGACAAAGTTGCACCATCGCCGAACTGCGTTGGAATAGAGCGAGCTCATAAAAATTCGATCACACCTTGCGCCATTCCCTGAGCAGACGTGTCATAAATCCAAATGGGAGTTTCCACAAGGTAGCGTAATGAACTTGATTGGGATAGATTGAACATAATGGTACGTGTGTGTAAATTAATGTACATTAATGGTTAATTTTAGTTAATTGATTTGTGAATTGATGTGCTTGTTTCTCAAATGAATGCAATTTTGATGTGCTTCAAATGAATGAGAATTGATGTGCTTGTTTCAGAGGGCATGGCTAGCATTTCTGAGGCTAGCCAATAAATGTAAATAGATTTAGCACGCAAAGACTACCACAGACGGTGCAGAGATCGAAACCGTCTGTGATAATCGATTACCACAGACGCGTGCAGAGATCGAAACCGCTCGTGATAGTTCACTATCACGCAGCGGTTTCGCTTACGCATCGCCTGGTGGAAATGATTATCACGCATTTGCTTCATCTACGCATCGTCGTGGTAGTCGATCATCGCTGCACGGTTTCATCTACAGCACCGTGCTGGTAAATCGATTATCACGCACGGTTGCATCTACAAACGCCTGTGATGACCTAATGCATTATCGACCCATAAACTCGCACGGCTCACGAATCGCTGCGTGATGACGTTTTTGAACCGTCTGTAAAGGCCTTTTCTGTAGTAGTGTACTATGACAGTATATAACTCTTAGCTTTGGCCCAAGGAGGACATGGTTAATTTTTCTCTCTCTTTTCAAAGGAGCATCACCATATATGATGAATCGTCGGGTCGGTTTGACTCCTTAATTCTTCGCTATACTTTGTAATTCATAGGAGTCAAATTTGGGATGCCCCGCCTCGCCTCGCCTCGCTTCTTCATAATGGAGAGAAATACTATGACAAGATTCTGCTTGCTTATTCATGTTCGTCAGGTCTTCTTTTGCTACAACTAGACGATTGGTCAACTTTACGCAAGCAATTTCTAAATTTATATTTCGCAATCTAAACTTGAATTTGGGATATTTGATTTCATATACCTTTGAATTAGATCTCTTTTAGGGTACACTCAATTTAATACGGGGATTTAGTTATACTACGCCCGATAGTACGAGTAGTAAAATCCTAAGGAGTAGAATTGTAATTACTCATATAGAGATCACATAGCACAAGATTAATATTTTGAACCATAGTTAAAAGTCCATAATACCCTCGAAATTGCCGCTACCAACCATTACAGTCAGAAGACGGTGAGGGTGAGGTCATGTTCTGAAAGATGTAACGCCCTATTTTTGGGATGGCTTTAAATTTGGATTTGATTTTCGTTTGTGCAGTCTTTTCCGGTGTGGCAACAAAACCCAACGTAGATTACAGAGCACATGTGCACATGCTTGTTGTCGACGAAGCCGAGCGGTTGCTGCACGTACACCTCTTCGGCGAGTTCACCATTGAGGAATGCTGATTTGACGTCCATGTGGTGGATTTCCCAAGAAATGTGTGCCGCCAGTATGACAAGACGCGCACCATCTCCATAGCGCCACCGTGCAAACACCTCATTGAAATCCACCGTCACGAGCATAGCCTTTTGCAACCAAACGAGCTTTGTGATTGACAATATTATCTTCTGGATCTTTCTTTACCTTGAAGACCCACTTGAGCCCGATGGCTTGGTGTCCCACCAGAGTGCAAAGAACTCCCGTGGCGCTTCTCATGGATGGAACGATCTCATCCACCATGGCGCGCTTCTAGCATGCCTCCTCGAGTGCTGCTCAACGCCAGCGGCTCTCGGCGCCAAAGATTCGAGGTCAGAAGTAGTTAACGCTATGGACCAATGTCGTGTTGTAGACATCTGACACCATCTGGTACCTCAACGGCGCACCCTCTGAGTCATGCGAAGCATCAGTGGGTGGGGGTAACCCACTCGACGCCGGTTGGTGCAGCCACTGGAGGAGTGGCCGGTGTGTGTGGCTCTGTCGTTCACTGGAGCACCATCTGCAACTTGCTCAATGGTGTACTCGATGGTGAACGTGTCCATGGCGCTGGGAGCATGATTAATAGACATCGCCTCCCAGTCCCATTGCTTCTCCTCCTCGAACACAACGCCGCGGGTGATGTGCGCTTTGTGCTTTGGGATCATAGACGCGGTAGGCCTTGGCACCCTCCTCGTAGCCGATGAATACCATCGGCGTTGACCTGTCCGACAGCTTCGTGATCCCGGGCCCGACCTTCTTGACGTGTGCAACGCATCCAAACGTCCGGAGGTAGCGCACATTGGGGCACCGCTTATGCCATGCCTCATAGGTGTCATGCCGTCGAGGCTCGCCGTCGGCCGGCCAAGATATGTGCACGGTCTTTACCGCCGCCTGCAACACGCCTAGCACGCATGCATTTCAAAGAAGTTACGCGCCATCTCGACGATCGTCGGTTTCGCGCCCATGACGCTTACATTGCGTGAGTAGGAGCGGTGGTGTATCGCTTGATCCCATGCTCATCGCAATAGTCTCCGAACTAGATGGTGTTAAACTCCCTGCCACTATCTGTGCGGAACACCTTGAGCTTGACATCGTATTCGTTCTCAGCAAGCGCCTTGATCTTGCGAAAGAACCTGAACGCTTCCTCCTTCATCCTCAGCATCTCCACCCACATGTACTGTAATACCAAAAAAATTGCAAAATGAGTAACAGTAATCAGTAAGAATAATTTTTACCAATTTACCTCCCCTAGTGATAGAGAGAGAGAGAGATAGAGAGAGAGGTAGAGAGAGAGAGGGGGGAAGATAAGACCAAGCCATAGCCCACTCTCTCCTCCCATCTCCTTTCTTCCCCCATTGAAGGCAACCAAGGGGAGAAGCACCCACCGAAGCAAAGCACCACGTAGTCGACGGTAGAAGAAGAAGCAGAGGGAGTAGGGAGGCAAGAGGAGGCAAGGCGGCAGCCACAAAGAAGCTCGACGGCGACTTCCAACCAAACCCAAGAAAACTAGTAGGTACTCCAATCCCCATTTGTTTGTCCAAACCTCACCCCTTGAGCTAGCATCACAGAGAGGAAGGGTAAGAAATGGTGTACAGGGTAGAGCTTGGGCGATGGCGTCGCTTGGGAGCTACACTGTGACCGAGGGGAGGCACCAAGGTGACAGGCCGAGCCGACCAAGCCACCGAGGGCGAGGGGAGGAGCTAGAGGCGGCAGGCGCAGTGCCGCCGGCCACACGAGAGGGTGCAGACCGTGAGGGAGGAAGGACCCGAGGGTGGTGGCGCGCGGGAGGCGGCCTCCGTGAGGCTGGCTGGTGTGGCACGGATTCGGCCGGCGAGAGGCAGCTCCGACGGGAGAGCCACCAAGTGAGAGAGGGAGAGAATGAGAGTGAGAGAAGGGGGGAGGTGGGAATGAGGCTGGGAGCTTCAGGGGTGGGGGGGGGTTCGGCTAGAAGAGGAAAGGGGAGGAGGAAAAGAAAGGAGGAAAAGAAAGAGGAGAAAGGAGGAAAGAAATAAAAGAGGGAAGAAATTACAGACGCGCAGATATATTTTTATTCGCAAGGTTAGACGACTCGAACTCTAATCTATTATTGTTATTTTGGGCTTCGGGTTAGCAGAATAATGCCCGGAGAGAAGGGGTTCGTTCATATCGGACTACGTGTAGGATCATGTCGTTCGTCTATGTGCTTATATTGAAGTACTGTATTTAATCCGGTTGGATGCCTGTTCAGGTGGAGGTTCGGGAACGGCGTCTGTAACATTCTGATTTTCTAAATCCTTTTTAAATGTGTAAAATAAATTAAAGCTATTTTATTTTAATGAGAATTGCAAGTTTGGTTCGGTTGGAGAGGTTTGAATTGCTGAGACCTCCTTTTGGTGTGCCTAGTAGACCTCCCCTTAGTATATCTTCTTTGGGTGTGTAGGTTTAGACCTCCTCTGTGGTCTAGACCTCCCCAGTGGCATGTGAGGTTAAGCCTCCCGTGAGGCTTAAACCTTCTTTGGCTTGGACGCATTCCTACGTCGGGCTTGTTCTTTTGAAAGTGGTCACTTGGACCTCTTTGTTGGTTTGGATCTCTTAGGGTTCAGACCTCTTTTCTGTTCAGACTTTTCTTAAGTCTAAACCTCTTGCTGTCTGGGCGCCTTTCTATGCCCAGACCTCCTTTCATTGGGACATCCGTGTGTTCAGTGAACTTCTTGTTCACTGCGGACCTCCTGAATTCATGTAAATCCCCTTGGATATCCTTTCTTGGCCGAAAGGACCTCCCTTGTGCTGGATCTAGCGGTCCAGACCTCTTCCCATTTCCAATCCAAGGGTCTAGACCTCCCATGCGCTATGTCCCTTCGTGGACCTCCTCTTTGTTCTGAATCGAACGGTTCAGACCTCCCCTCTGTATTGAATCTAATGGTTTGGACCTCCCCTCGCTTTAAGTCCGAGGGCCCAGACCTCCTCACGCGTTGTTTTTCTTTGGGGACCTCCCCCTTCGCGCTGGTCTTGGCTGTTGGACCTCCCTCTTGGAGATCCAACCGCCCAGACCTCCCCGCCAGACCACCCTTGGTGAGATCCTGACCGTCAGGACCTCCCCCTGTCCAGACCTTCCCCTGTCTAGACCTCCTCAATCTTTAGACCTTCCCGTCCTTGGGCTTAGGACCTCCTAAGCCGCTCGGACCTCCTCGAGGACCTCTATTGTGGGTCAAGACCTCCCTATTTGACCCGACTGTTTCTAAATTGACTGGCCCCACCTGCCAGTCTTAACCATTCTCAATTCCTCCGCCACGTTATTATGTTGAGCATCTAATACGGGTCTTGTCACATTAAATGCATCCATATACGTGGTGTTTTTCTTTGAATTGGGTTACTTAACCGTACCCTGACATTTTTCTTTGTTCCTTCCCAAGCAACATACGTGTCCTTTTATTGTACCTTTCACCCAGGGTGGTAGTGACACCTGCCCTGACATTCATTAACTTTTGACTTACTTCTATGCTTATCCCTGGCACGTATGTATCTAGTTTTTATCACCCTGTGTTGACTATAAGCGCCTCAGGAGCCTTGCCATTTCACTTTCTTCTCATGTATCCTCTCGGCTCTGGACCAGTGGCCTTCCCGGGAAAGCCTGGCTCTCACGACCTTCCCTTTCACCCATTGCTGCTTATCCTTGGTAAGTTCTTTGATGATCTCCTCCACCTTTGTGTTTACCACTACCCTGAGCTGGCCATGTCTTTCACAGGACCTTCTCTGGTGGGTTTCTTTTGGAATTCTGTGGTGCTCGTGTGAGGACCTTCTCTCCGGACCTTGCGCAAGCATTTTGGCCTCGGGACCTCTCTGCCCACTGCCTAGGTCACACCTTCGGGACCTTTTTCCAAAGACCCCTTTTTCCTCTGGTAAGCTAGACCTTCTCCAAAAGAACCTAATCTAAATACAATACTCTTCGTTAATTGGGTTTTGAGATTTCTCCGAGTTCTCCGGTTCTTTATTTGGATCTTTATTGGATCTCTGTTTGAATCTTCTTTGAATTTGCCTTCTATATATATGTAGATTGTGAAGATTCCGGGGAATCCGAAAGTTCTGAAGAAGAAGAATCTCTAAGTAGTGAGCAAGGCAAGTTACACTCTTGATCATATTACACCCAAAGATAATTTAAACTAATTATGTTCTGCTTTTAATGTGTCTTGCATGCTTATTTTTATCAAGTTAGTTCAATACCGGTTTTAACTTTATAGTTATACCCATTTCCTTTGTATGACCTCTGTTGGTTTGGCATGTAACACATTGTCAACTTTAGGTCAAACTTGGCTATACAAGAGTATGAGTCAAGACCATTTGAAAAACATATGCTCGCTTATGCTTAGACCAAAACTATTGATTTGGGGAAATCTTTACCAACATAACCAAATAATGTTTTAAATGTTATCACCATGGCATTGGGTTGTCATGGAGGTATGAAAGTATTGTTTGGGAAGCAAAGTGATGAAAATGGATTTTTGATAGGCTAATTGGTTGACTTGGTTGGTGCAAGTTGATGCACGGATCGTGCCTTATGGTAGATCGATGCCCTTGGGTTTGTGAAAGTCGCCCTAGTCATTTGAGGATCGGTCTTTGAGCGACCAATGCCATGCCTATAATGGGCTATGCCACAATCGTGCAACCACATGTCTCCAGAATAGGGTGTGGGACCCGGTCAATAATTTGCAAAACTCCACTACATGTTTGCTCCATTGGTGGTGTGGGAGGTCTTGTTGGCTAGAGGTCTTTGATGACCCATTGTTCCCATTGGTGCAAGAGGGGCTTCCCGCTTGATGGCTATCCATAGGGGTGAAACCTTAGCAAGGAAAGGCGTGGTGGAGCAATGCATTGTAAAGGCCTTGTCATGAGCTCTAGATCTCTTACCTTTGAAAGTGAGAGGTGGTATTGATTTAATGCCGACAAACTAGAGTACTCATGTCGTGTGGGTAAAGTGCACAACCTCTGCAGAGTTAAAATCTATTCAATAGCCGTGTCCACGGTCAGGGCGTCTTGGCAAAGGCCACTTGAAGTTAGTTGTTGACTTTGGGAATTTCTCGAAATGATTTTCAAATCTGTTTTGGGACCGCCGTCCCATGGGTTTGGGCAGGAGCCTAATGTCGAGGGTATCCTTCACCAAATAATGATGAATGCTATCCAACCTAAAAATTGCTTTGGTAAAATGAATTTTATCTATTGAAAGACCTGCTTTGGAACTTAGTAATGGTATTTGAAAGAAAATTGGCTTTGTGCAAGATCACCCTATTATGCCATCCTTTGATTATCCATTTATGCATGTCATATTGTTAACCCACGGGTGTAACTTGCAGCACAAAGGTAGTGCTCACTCTTGCTCATTACAAATTTTGCCAGGTGAAGATATTGGCAGTGATGAAGATCGAAGCAGCTAGGTTATGCCCTCCAGTCAGCTGCCTGTGGCGTGTTGATGGACCCTTTTGAGTTCTTTTGCTTTTATGTATTTATGTTTGGCCCAAGGCCACTTTGTAAACAACTTTGTAAATGTTTTGTTTGAATAAAGGTATGTTCTGGATGTCACCACCTATGTGTTTGTGCTGTGAAGAGCTAGCCATGATCCTTAGGACTGGCTCGGGTTTCACAGAGGACCTTGGAGCAGGCTCGGTCCTCCATGATCTCACGTTGGGAAAAACATGTGGGGTTCTGAAGTGGACCTAGGCCTCCACGACCTCCTCCGAGGGTCGTGGGAGGTCTTGGTGCGCCTCGGACCTCCTCATTTATTTCCACGTGGGGCTATGGCAGTCGTGGGTGCTCCTCGGTTCAAAGACCCTCTCTCGGGTCGAGTTCTCTGGACTTCAGAGGTCTTGCTGGACCTCTGGGAGGTCTTAGGATCGCCCGAGAGGTCCTTGCCGATCTCCCGGAGGTCTGGTGGACTTTCCAGAGGTCCTGGAGGATCTCTCGGGTGCCCTAAGACTGGGTCGTCACAGCGTCATCCACACGTCACTCCGCTCCGCTTGGTTAACAGGCAAGTGCATAGTAGAGCGATAGCCTGTAGGTGTTATGAAGTCTATGATGTTTGTGTGATATGATTATGCTTACCTGATAATGTTTATATGATGATGCTTACATGAAAATGGTTACATGATGATGCTTACGTGGTAATGTTTAGGTAATGATACTTAGTTATGTCTAGGTAATGATGCTTACGTGGTAATGTCTAGGTAATGATGCTTACATGGTAATGTTTAGGTAATGATACACGGTAACGTTTAGGTAATGATGCTTACACGGTAACGTTTATGTGATGATGCTTATGTGATAATGTTTATGTGATGATGTCTACATGGTAATGTTTACATGAGGACGCTTACATGATAATACTCGTGATGATGCTTACATGGTAGTCTTTACATGAGAATGCTTACCTGGTAATGTTAAATGATGATGTTTATATGATAATGGTTCCATGTTGATGGCAATGATGATGGGACAAGGTGAGCAATGAAACTACCTTGTTAATGATGACAATGATGAATCATCTTAATGACAATGGACATGTGCATTTGCATCATAACAAGAATGCATGAGCTAGGTCAGTGAGAAAGTCATGTAACTAATCCGGTAAGGTCGGTGAGAAAGTTGCATGACTAGTCCGGTGTGCTCTAGATGAAGTCTTGCATCTGTAGGGACTAAATGAAGTCCTACAATGTAAGGACCCCATCCTAACAAAGATGGGGGAAGAGTGTTTTATCGATGGGTGAACACTCCGCGATACCGGTATCAGTTGATGAGATGCATATGAGCATAAGCATGAGCATGATGATGCATTCGCATGTTTGGGCAATGCAATGTTCAAATGAGTATGTACAATGATGATGAATGGCACTAATGGAAAGCTAATGGTGGAAGTAATGACATGGTTATGTTTGTTGGTATGGCAGTGTTTATCGTCTCTATTATGTGCTTGCTGAGTCTTCGGACTCACCCTTACTTGTTAATGTTTTTTCTAGGTGAACGTGCAAGTGGCATGCTTCGGGGAGGGAGATTAGAATATCCACGTCACATGTAGTTCCCTTGCAGACCTTTCTCTCTAGATGTTTCACTTTTGTTATTGTAATATGCTTAATTGTTAAATTGGTTGCGCAAGGTTTGTAATGATCATGTGTAGTGGTGGCATTCCGGACCCAGGTGGCAGGTCGGGGTGTTACATGTACCTGCTGTGATCATCCACGATTAGCAAAAAAATACCGATTACTGCTCGGTGTAGCAGGTGTGATGGGGCCACATAGATTGCCATGCACCAGCTCCAGTAAGCGCTCGGCACGACAAGACGAAGCCCGAGGGAACGGAGCCCGGTGCTGCTTGCCAAGTGCGCAGCCGTTGCAGAATTTCTCCACGCGATCAATCATGGGTACGCCATCCACCATCTTCTTAGCGGTGAGATCGTGGAGCGCGCGGAAGTGCATGTGGCCATAGCGCGCATGCCAGCGCCACGCCACGTCGTCTGCTTTTGCCAGTAGACACACTGGTGCGGTTAGGTTCAAGGCCAATGTGTATAGCCTGTTCCTGGACAGCAACACTCGCGCCAACAGCAGCCGCTCACGATCGAAGATGCATAGCTCCCCGCCCTCGATGATGATCTTGTAGCCGCTCTCGTCGAGCTGTTCGAGGCTGATGATGTTGCTTCAGAGCCGTGGTATGTAGTATACTTCGGTGAGCACTCAGTGCTCTTGGTTCTTGCACTGGTACATCACAGCGTCTTTGCCGCAGATCTCTACCACCGAGTCGTCGCCGAACTTCACGGTGCCCTTCACCGTTTCATCGAGCGACGTGAGTGTCGACCGGTTGTCGGTCATGTGGTTACTGGCACCAGTGTCGAGGTACCACACGTCGCTCCCAGTGTCCATCGGGAACACTTTCTCCTCGTTGAGGAACACCGCTTCCTGCTGCGTGCCATCAGTCGCTTGCACGAGCACATGGTGCTCGGCAATGAAGAGCGTTGGTTGCTCCTCCTGAGCACGCGACAGGTTGGCCTCCTCCTTGCGCTCGCGGCGTGGCTTACGGTATTCATGAGCAAAGTGCCCGTAGATGCCGCAGTTGTAGCACTTGCCCTTTCCGATGCCCTTGCCACCACTACATGCGGCGTCCTTGCTGCCACCCTTGCTGTGGCGCTTGTAGCGGCGCTTATCGCCGCCAACGCTGGCCTTATCGCCAGCTGGCTTTCCGCCGTCGGAGGAGTTCTCGTCTTGCTCGCGCTTCTTTATATTCGTAAGTCATTCCTCCTCGGTGAGGAGCAGGCAGCTCTCAGAGCTGCCCGTGTTGCGCTGTAATTCATAGGAGTCAAATTTGGGATGCCATGCCCTGCCCTGCCCTGCTCTCTTCTGTTAATGGAGAGAAATACTATGACAAGATACTCTGTTTGCTTATTCATGTTAAATCATGTCTTCTTTTGCTACAACTAGCCGATTGGTCAACTTTACGCAATTTCTAAATTTATATTTCGCAATCTAAACTTGAATTTGGGATATTTGATTTCATATACCGTTGAATTAGATCTCTTTTATGGTACACTCAATTTAATACGGGGATTTAGTTATACTACACCCGATAGTATGAGTAGTAAAATCCTAAGAGGAGTAGAATTGTAATTACTCATATAGAGATCACATGGCACAAGATTAATATTTTGAACCATAGTTAAAAAGTCCATAATACCCTCACCGAGCTGCTTACCAACCATTACAAGCTGCAGAAGACGGCGAGGGTGAGGTCATGTTCCTGAAAGATGTAACATCCTATTTTTGGGATGGCTTTAAATTTGGATTTGATTTTCGTTTGTGCAGTCTTTTCCGGTGTGGCAACAAAACCCAACGTAGATTACAGACACTCGAGGACGGTGAACGCGATGCATCCTTGATTGACAACCTATATATGTATGATTTCTTAGTCCTATAAATTGGAGATCATATTGTCCACTGTAATCACAACCATAGCTAGAACTAGCTAGAAGCTTGCTAATCATTAAGTCGATCTCTGGTTGCCACCATCCTTCCTTTTCATTCTTTCATCAGTTAATCCATCACTCCGTATTTATTACTTATTAGTTCTGTTTTCACTGATCGATCCAACCATCCATTGCATGCTGTAACCATGTTTAATTATTTTCTTGTTGCTACAATTCACAGAGTTTAATTGGGATCAACGATCAAATCTGAGCAGGAGGAGGTGCTCCAACTAAGAAGGGGAGATCAAATTAAGTTGGAATTGAAAATCGGAGACGTGCCCCTCACCGACCACCACAAGACATCGTGGCGGAGCCGGTGGGCTGGCGGAGCTCAACGCTGGTTCGAGGATCTGCTACGACAGGCCCGAGGTGACGGTCTACTACTACGACCTCGGCGAGACCCTGCCGCCGGGGTTCCACCGGAAGCGCGTCGTCGTCTTCCACGACGCCAATGGTCACGTCGCGTTAACCCCCATGCTCGGCTAGCTAGCTATGTCATGGTGCTAGCTTTGACGGCCGGAAGAATTAATGAATAATAACGCCGATCTATATATCGAGTAAATGATCCTACAGTTACCTAGTACTCTAGCTACATCAATAATAGTCGAGTACTTCATATATACTAGGGGCTCGCGCGCGTCTCGGCGCGCGGGTGGAAGTGGATAGACGACAATCATGTTGTATGTATGGACAGTTGTAAATAAACTCACTATGCTTTCACTGTTGTACAAGATAAATAGGCAAACTTTGAAATATTTGCGTAACCTAATCGCTCTGTTATGCATAACTCGTTAGCATGAAAAGATAAACGTGCCTAATCCTTTTAAGAAGCAGATGCGTATGCGTATGATAATTAAAGTGGAGAATATAGCACATGCTATGCCATTAGTTTACCTAAGATTCAAACATTACAAAGACTACATGTTCAAATGCTATGCACTATATAAATAAACAAGACAAAGCAAGGTTCAAGTTAGTCGTTCACTAATTATACATCAAAAGCATTATAGTAAATTTCACGGGCTGGTTATGAGTTTAGATTCACACCTCAACAAAGTTCTTATATATCGCAAAATACAGCCAATGAACATCTTCATGGTCCTCATTAAGCTCAAGCTCCTTTGCAATTATCTCCTTACCAAAATGCTACAATATCAGGCAAAGTTTAAATGATAAACAGAACATTTATGTCATAAATGAAAAGGATAAAAGAAAACAAGTGCTAAATAAAGTTACAATTGTCAATTTGCAACTTGTAAACTTCGATACCCAGATAAATTACAGAAAGGTTGTTAATACATAAAACAAGCTGTGTTATGAAATTTCTAACATCCACTAATATATGGCACAATGAGTCCACCTAGTTCTGTAGTGCAGTTGGGGACCCAGTTTAGAAGATGCTACCGAATTTTATAACATAGGTTCTAATGGAAAATAATTCATGTTTCAGAACCTGCATTCTCTATGCCAAGTACCTTGTAGACAAGCCCATCACTGCTAAGTTTCGTGTTAAAGCCATGTCCAAAGACCTCGTTGAACCTCTTCTGGTGATGATCATAGTGATGCCGACTGGAATCATAGACACCACCAACGTCAAGCACAACATCCAGCATATCAAGGATCTACAGTGAAGTTCAGTAAGAAATAGGCATACAAATAAGTTCAAGAGCAAAATACACCAAATGACAAGGTGAATGTCTTTTGTTGTATCATATACAACTACAAACAACATTTCTTAAGCAAACCAATATATTAAATGTCTACATGAAGCACGGGCACTGATTCTAGCACAACTTTCTAACTCACTCAACATTAATTGTTGCACTGACAACAACTACAAACTTAATGGCCATGAGAGAGAACATCATCCTATCATGAATAAAAAGGAAATTTGGCAGCATCTTAAACCACACTGCGTATTTAGCATAATATCCAAACAGGTAGAATTCATGTGCATATGATAAATGGCCATAGCACACAAAACCATCAAATTTCTAGGTTTCAGTTTATTTCAAGAACCTAATTGCAATCCAACATGCCATCAAATGCATGTAATATTTTCCACATACAGATAAACATCCAAGCTACAGACCACAATGTACAGAAATCCATATTTTTTTTGGATCGCAAACATGGCAATGACACGGTATATCATATATGTAGTATAGCAAGACCTTCTGTCAAGCCATGGCACACATCATTTAGGATTTTAAAAATGAGCAGAAGCACACAGCACATAACTCAAATCGTAAAGAACCTCATAAAAAATCCACCTCATTAAATTTACTATGCAAGCAAAAACTACTGAGGTAAGAATAATATATCCTTACCTTCATAATGTATCTGTAGAATTTAAAATCCATGGCACACATCATTTAGGATTGAAAAAATGAGCAGCAACACACAGTACATAACTCAAATCGTAAAGAACATCACAACAATATGAAGTTAGCAAACATTTGCAACATTGATTCTAGGTAGCATCTCTTATGTTCCGGTTATAACCCATCTAAAAATCTGCTAACATAGAAAACCAGCCTTAGTGGACAAATCAATTAAGGAAGATAATATAGAGTAAAATTATGAGCATGTCACAGGACACTGCCTTCCTCTCTGACTTCAAGCTAGGCCACTACATGAAGATCCCTCCCAAATCCATGTTTCTTGTCCAGGTAAATATAACCTTCGATCGACTCACGATCACGCTTACAAATGGAGTTCTTGCAAACAAATAAAGGCAAAAGCAAAAAAGGGAGACTACTGTCTACTTCAAATGGAGTTCTTGCAAAGAAGAGACCTTACACAAATCCTCTAGAGATGTTAACAAATATTTATAAGGACACAATCACATTATGAGTTAGGAAGAGGAAAAAAAAGTAAAAAAAACAATATATCTTCATAAGCGTATCAGAAATCCAAAACAAATATATATATCTTCAATATGTACATTTATGCACATGAGTCAAGATCCCGTATTGCTAATGTACTTACAAGCGATGTGCTATATCTTTTCTGCATCAAAACAATGTCTAATTAACTCTATGTGAATACTTGCAAAAGGTAGTTTTAAAGACATTTAAATTGTATCTAAAAGTCGATTCCTGTTCATTTGTTTACTACCATCAACAAGTTTATCATAATGTGCAGCTAGGAACTAATCTGATTTAGCCTTTTAGGTAGGACTACCAACTATACAGCCTTGTTTAGCAGATGCAACATATTGGTAGTTAGAAAACCACACATGTCCTTGTTTGTCAACTACTAGTGCATTGATCAAGTCCATAGAGAGATACAATCAAACAAATCTCAAACTATCCAAAGAAATTTCACTATCCTCAAATCTCATCGATCATACAAAGACACCACCCATCGCTTCTCCCACCCACTTGACTCCAAAGCGTTCACCTACAACACCGACTCACCTCAAACACTTCCTCGAGTTGGCCGCAGTCGCACAACACATTGACGAGGGTGCCAAACATGATGACGATGGGGGCTATCCTCGCTATAGCATTTCGTCGAACAGTGATGTGCGTGGTCAATCTGAGCGACACGGCCGCAGACGCATAAGGATGTTGTAGGAGCATGCATCCGGGAATGGCGACCTCCGGCAGATGGAGAGGAGGTCGCGAACAGTGTCTTGGCGGCGAGGAGCATGGAGGGCCTGGAGGAGCGCTGGCAGCAGCAGGCGCGGCAGACGGGTGGACGGCGAAAGCAAGGGGGGGGGAAGAGGTGCGCGAGCGCAGAAGAACCGATGAGCAGAGACCACGTGGGCCGGACGATAGCGCGCCTGGAAGGGGATGGGGGCGAGGGCGGGGAGGAGATGGAGGCCGTGCCCACTGGTGGTGGAAGCGGGGGGCCAGGGAGAGGAGGGAGGAGGGGGAAGCGGGGCGAAGGAGGGGGAGGGGGAAGACGCCTCCCAGCAGATGGAGAGGAGGTCATGGAGAGGCGTGCGACAGGCGAGTAGGGCATGGAGGAGCATGTTGAGGGCACGGGCGATGCGGGGCACGGGGAAGCAGGGGAGAGGGAGGGGCAGGAGGAAGACGAAGCAGAGATGGAGGAGCGGAGCGAGGCAGCGACAACAGCGATGAAGCGAAGGAGCCGCGGGCACGTAAAACCAAAATAAAATAGGACGGTGAGGACGAAGGTCCGCGCGGGATCGGACGGGGACAGAAAAAGTGGCGACGTGGCCAGCTCTCCTCACGCGAAAACTGCGCCCCTTTACCCTTTAGGATGAGTGCTTGCTTGCGTTACTCCCATGGATATCTGCAAATATATGGACGTGACGTGACTCAACATTCATGCAACTGCATGTTAAGCACACGTTGCATGTATCGATCAACAATATGAAGAAATGATACATGAAAAACCGTAATATTACTCCTAAAAAAGGACACGTATAGCTCTGGCGCATACATCTCCTTTGGCACTGACATCCGTACACTCAACCTCACATTTTGTCTAATTTGTACTCTCATCGAATGTATGCATATTAGACAACCTCCGCTGCAATGCAACTGTTGTCGTAAACTAGTACTTGGAACACACGCGGCACCTGAAACACACGCAGTTGCAGCGTCAGGAATTTTATGATAGGGGTGCATATTTCAAAGATTAAAAAAAATCTTGTACGACATATAAGAAATTTCACAAATTCAACATAATTACACAAAAAAGTTCAAAATTAGTTAATAGTGCAATACAAATAGTTCAAATAAAATCTTACATGAATAAAAGAGTTCTAAATAGCTAATAGAAATCACAATACCATACGACGATCTCATTCCTTAGAAACACTTGATTATATCGTCATCACTAACATTCGAGAAGATGTCTTGCTCTATAAAAGTGACTAAACAATCATTCAATACTTGATCGCCCATACTATTTCTCAACTTGTTCTTCACAAGATTCATCGCCGAAAATACCCTTTCAACGCTCGCCGTTGCTACCGGTAGGAGCAATACCAATTTGAGAAGCAAGTACACCAACTTATAAATGTCATGCTTCCTTGTTTCAACAAGCTTAGTCGAAAGCTCACCAACTTATAAATGATATCTCTATTCCTTTTCATTTCAAGGATTCAACTTACCCTACATATACAAATCACAGGAGTCAGGAGACATTCAAGAACAAATAGGTTGATGGCATAATGGTATTTAGATAATTAGATTGGCTATGTATAAACTACAAAAGTTGTTCTGAATTTCTGATCAAATGCAATCACGAAGCTTTACTCCCAGGGGCGGAACTACATGGCCCCACTCGATGTCACAGGACACCGGGTCTCCCAGAAAAAATAGCAAATATTATTATATATATACTATGCGTGCACCCCCTAGCCTAAAAGCTGTGCACCCGGGTTCAGTCCAACCTCTGGTCTCTTGCAGTTTTTTGCCGCATAAATTACTATTTAATATAGTGTTGCTTGAAAATTATATATGCTGTTATATGTATGATGAAATGGTGAACCCTGGTCATTTTTGTTTTACTTTCGCCCCTGTTTACTCCATCCATTGCTATTTTCTGTGCTGTGTATAAAACACACTAACAAACGTTACTTCTCTCATTCAGACTCAGTCATTCTCTTCAGTCTTCATCTCTCAGTCTCTTCATCTCTCATTCTCTTGCTTTGGGGAAAATCAGCAAGGGAGCCACCTCCAGCCGCCGGCCACCTCGCCTGGCCTGGTGTCACTCTGGCGCTCATCCCTCTGCGGCCTAGAGCGCTAGCCCACCTGCGCCACCCCCTCCCCCAAATCTAAATATCCAATCCCGGATCCCAGAGAAGAGCGTCCACAGCGGCGGGCCGGCGACGGACTGGTGGTCTAGTGGAGGTCTCGGAGGAGGAGGTCAAGAGGAGAAGCAAGGAGGCGAACTACCTTGGTGACGGTGTTGGTGGCCTGGTGAACCACCGACGGCCCGGCGCCCTGCGAGGCCCGAAGCTGAGGCCGAGCAATGGTCTCTCGACGACTCGACACCGAATGGCCGTTCTCATCATCCTTAGTGACGGGCGGCGGAGGAGGAGGAGAAGCAAGGAAGCGACGTCCTCAGCGGCGGCGAACTGGCGGAGGAGAAGCCAGGAGGAGAAGCAAGGAGGGGAGGCGGGCGGCGTTAGGAGGAGAAGCAAGCTCCAAGGAGCCCTGACCTAGATAGAGCCGTGTTGTTGCCTTATTGGTGGGCTGAATTGGGGATTGGGCTGAAATTGGTGTTAACTGTTGATGTGTATGCATAATCAAAAAAAATGCACTTTTTTTGGGGGGTGCCCGTGCACCACGGGCACCCCCTGACGCCGCGCCTGAACATATGCACGCAACACTCTTGATCTGTAGTTCGCACGAAGAAGCAGCAGCACAGCAGAGCGAGACGGGAGATATTTTTGGCGCTGTTAACAACTCAGTGTTTTCTGATTTTAGTATCCTTCTTTATATCTCTTTGTTACATCTTATGTGCAGGTAACAAACTAATAGCAACGCTACGTGCAAGTAACAAACTAACAGCAACTCAACTACACGCTGCTAACAAACTAACAGATAACATCTACGTGCTGTAACAACCCAAAATTTCAATTTCAGAGAAAATTTAAAATTTATTTATTTTTGTGGAAATTACGAAATTTTTAAAACTTTTCCTAATTAGTTAAAGATAAAATAAATTTAACTACAAAATCTATTATCAAGTTTAAGTTGGAAATAATTTTATTAAGTATAAAATGTCTCTAATAATTTATGAGAATTTTTCTAGAATTTTTTAATTATTTTGCTATATTCTAAAACCTGAATTGAATTAAAATGAATATTTAAAATGATAAATCAAAGAAAATCGCTCAAATAGTAATTGGGTAGAAACCTTGGCTCACTCAAAGCTTTTTTCTTGTGCTGCCCAAGTCGACCCACACCGCACCCTCTCATCCCGCTTACCCCATCTCTCGAACCGTCTGATGTGCATCGGACGGCCTGGCTGACCACGCCACAGTATCCTCCACCATCCGATGCAAATCCAAATACCACCCATTCTCTTCTCCCGTGCCTTCTTCTCCAAAGCGCCCGAGCTGGTCGCCATGGCCGCCTCGTGAAAGCTTCGACAATCCGCGTTCCTCTTCCTTCCTCGCAGAATCGCGCCAAGATTCAATTCCTTTAACCCCGCCTCCTCCTCTCCGTCAGTTATTCTCTTCCACACCCACGATTGCGGATTTCCCAATCGCCAGATTCAATCCGACCACGATCTCCTCCGCGTCCTCCCTTGCCCTATAAATGAGCGCCCGGCCCGCCTTCACTTGCCGACCCCGAGCCCTCGCTTGCCCTCCTCTCCTCCTCTCTATACATCGATTTCGGTTTCTTCGCGGCCACCATGGCGAGGAATTTCAATTCCGCGAGTCACGCCGCTTCGGCGATTTTGACCGCACTCGAGATCGCAAAGATCACCGCCCCCCCACGCCGCCGCCGGAGATCCACCGGAGTGTCGCTTCACCGGAGACCCGCATCGCACCGCCGCTTTTTTCCTCGTCGCCGCGAACCGGTGGAGCCAAGTGCCGCCGTGGTGAGCATCTTGATCACCATCGCTTCTCTCTCGATTGAAGCCCTCCATTTCCTCATGAGAGCCCCTAGCAACGGCGAGCTGCCATCGAAGCGCCACCTCGCCGTGCTTACGTGGCTTGGCCACCTCGGCGCCAACAAGGTGCCACCAAGATTTCGGTCCAACGCGTGGCGGCCGGTTGGCGCCACGTCAAGACACCTCCACACCTTTCGGGCTTAGGGCTCCATGGACTTGGTCCATGTGAGCCATGTCAATGACATGTAGGTCCCAATTTGTCGAAAAAGTAATTCAAATTCATTTAAATCCGGAAAATCATCGCTGACGTCATCTGCGCAATAAATAGAATTTTCTTTAGAAAAATAATTCAAGAAATTGTTTAAATGATGATTTAGGAATAAAATTGGAAAATTCATAACTTTTGCATTATAACTCCAAATTAGATGATTCAAGTTGCTAAAATTTTAGAAAATTATTGTCTAACTAAATAAAATATAATAATTCAATTTAGAATTCATTTTAGTTCTGTTTTAGAATTTAGAATTCTTTTAAATATCAAATTTAGGTTAAAATTTATAAAATTCATAATAATTGAATCCTAACTCCAAATTTAGTGAAACAAATTTCTAAAATTTTATAATTTGATTATCTAGCTCAATAAAATAAAATTATTATATTTAGACTTGGTTTATTTTGTATTTCTGAATTTTGTTTGAATTTTATTTGATTTGCCTTATTTTCACGTTTAGACTTTGACGATTCCGGGGAATTAGATACTTCTCAAGACTTAGATTTTCCAGACTGCAACGAAGGCAAGTTATACTTTGACCATTTTGCCCCTATTATTTTAAAGTTAATTAAATTCAGTTTTTAAATTATTAATTGCATGCATAATTTTATTCAAATATTTCAAATTCCTGTTTAAATAATTAGTTATTCCTATTATCCTTGTATGCCAAATTTTGGATGTTGCCTTGACATTCCTTTGTCACCTTAGATAAATTATTATGTTTAATAATCAAATGCTTCGCAAATACTTAGACCATGATTTATGTTTTTGGGAGAATTTTAGCCAACTCAATAAAATTTGTTTGAAAATTAAAACTATGGTATTGTTTTACCATAGAGAATTGTAAAGATGGTTTTATAGAAATAAAATCAAAAGGGTTTGGACTTGGGCGAAAAGGATGAATGGTGGGTGCGAGTTTATGCACCTGCTTAGTCTGGTTAAGATTAAGACCTGTGGTTTAAATTGAATGACGCCCAAGTCAATTGAGGACCGGTCTTTGAGCGCATTTTGTTATGCCTTATCAGACAACCACATGTCCTGTATGGGCGGGACTCGCTAAATAATTTGTAATACCTCTTAGTTATTTGTGCTATGTTGTATGTATGGGTGTCGGGTGCAGAGCTTTTCCCATCTGGCGCAAGAGGGGTTTTGGAGGACTAGTCACCCAATGGAAGCTTAAACCTTAGCGGGCACAAGTACTTTGAGGTAGAACATTGTAACGGCCTTGTGATGTTTGCTCTCACACACGCCTTAGGAAGCGTGGATTGGCCGACACAAAGAGTATAATATCTCGTGTGGGTAAAGTTGTACAAACTCGCAGAGTGTAAAACTATTCAATAGCGTCCACGGTCATGGACATGCTAGCAAAGCCACTCGAGTTAGTTTTGTTTTTGGTTTTAAAATGATTTCAACAGATAATTTCAGGATGGATAGTCTGTGGGAAAATTAGGCGGGTAGCCATTGTGATTGGAGGATATCCATCATCTTTTATGGAGGTTATCCACAATAAACTATTGTTATTTAAAATGGTGATTTAGATTATTGTATAAAGTGGCTTTGTAATCTAATATGATTATTTAAATTAAAACCGCCGCTTACATAAAATAACCTTGCCAAGATCCTTTGTCTACCTTATGCATGCATATCAATTCCATGTTGGTGTAACTTGCGAAGCACGGTAGTAGTGCTCACTCTTCTCAATAATCTTTATTCAGAGAAGATATCTATCAAGACGGTGAGGATCTTGACGCTTAGGTCAGCGCCCAGCATTTATTGTGGCGAATCGTTGGGTCTACTACTATTATTTCGCTCATTGTTTTACTTTATTTGGCCTCGTGCCCTTTGTAATAAACTCAATAAATATTAATAAAATGCGTGATATGTTTTGATTATCACTTTTGTTTGATTGTGTACATTAGCTATCCCGACTAATGTATGAACACGAGAATTCGGGATCCTTCGCTCCGAGTTCGACAAAAGTGGTATCGAGCCATATCGATCGTAGGACGTGGCCTTAGAATTTTCTTAAGGATTTATTTTTCAAAAACTAAACATATTTTGAGTCTATTCAAGAGTCTTCTCAACACTTCTTTTTAAAATGGTTATCAACTCATCTTATTCTTTAAATTGTAGATGGTCAACAACCAACCCGGATTTCCCATGGAATTTTCACGGACACTGGTCGCACTTCTATGGAAGATGATGCAACACTTAGGTTACAACCAGAGACCAACTTATCAAGGGTACATGTATAAAGTGGGGAACCAAGAGCGTTGGAGACTTGAAGTAATCCTCACGCCAACCTTCAACCAAACACAAACCACCACATCTTCGACGCCCAAAGAGACGTGATAATTTCGTTGATGGACTTCAGGATGCACCAGAGAGGCAACACGTCGCCACGCCATATTTACAACAATTATTTTGAGGACTCGAAGTTTCACTACCACCCCATGCACATTCCGACTAAATTTGATAGCACCTTTCGCCCCGCCGAGTATGAGGACTCTCTGAGCTTACTCACCAAGTGGACTGTCTAAGGCAATGGATTATGCCTACGGGAACACTCGATGAACCGAGTAATACTCGAAATACTGCTAGATGCGTAAGAAAGGCCGAAAAGCAATGGAAGAAGAGTCAATATATACAAGGCAGAGAGGGTAGTACTTGCAGCCGATTATACCCTCTTACACCTTAGTCAGATCTCATATGATCGTTAGATGCTAATTATGAGCTATCAATGTCTCTTGTGATAGCCATAATCAAACAATAAAATAAAATAATAAAAGGACTATTTTGGCAAAATTTGGTTCTTTTGTCTTGTGCTTGTTAGTTCTTGGGTTGTTAAAAATATTATTCCCTTAGAACTTTATTTCTATACTCTATTCTCGAGTCTTTAGAAGATTCCACAGATGGTTACCACACGCCACGGCGATGGTAGCGCTCAAGGCCAAGGAAATCCAAACGCAGATTACAGAAAACCCCGTCCAAAGAACCACCTCCTCCACGTGAGAAGGGCCTCGATTGGCGCCAGATGATGGCCAATCGACACATCGATAGACCTGCTAGCTCACCCATTAACATCAACCAAGCAAAGACCAAATCAAGCACCACCACCACCTCCACCGCACAAAGATTGACCATGGCGAAATTTATGCGTAAGGCCCACCGACCTTCTCCAAAGAAAGACAGAGCCGATGGATGCCGATGATCGGATCCGCTATCGGGAAGAAGCCGGATATCACTCGGTGTCTTGATCGTGAGAGAGTCCTTTTGCCTCTCACCAACTCAATGGTTCACTTCGAATGGTGGGACAACTTCATCACCCATGCCAATTCACAAACTATCACTTGGGATGAGTTTGTACAAGCTTTCCGCCATGCACATATTCTCACCGGATAATGACCCTAAAGAAGAAAGAGTTCCAGCGCTCAAACAAGGCAACCGCGGTGGGTGAATACTGCACAAATTCAACCAAATGCTTTCGCTATGCCCCAAAGAGATGTGGCTAGTGATGAAGAAAGGCGAGAAAGGTTCATGGATGGTTTAAACGATGAGATCTCGATCAACCGGTCTCCAATGACTACACCGACTTTCAGCGGTTGGTGAATAAAGCTTTTCGCCAGAGGCCAAACATCTGCAGATGGAGAACTGCAAGCGAGGATGGCCGCCGAAGTACAATGTTGAGGACAACCCAAGCCTCGCGTTACACCTCGACCACCACAGCGTGGAGGATTTCGGCTTCCACACTCGAGCTCCAAAGACCAACACAGCGCCTCAATACTTGAGCTTCAGTAGCAACTCAACTGGAGGTCGGCCTCGGCAGAAGAATCCGATTTCATCGGCGGTTGGAGTGACATGTTTTCATCAGAACGAGACGGGCATTATGCTAACAGATGCCCTAAGAAGTCGCAAGGTGCACCACCGCTAGGCCAACACCAGAGTTCCACCACGATGGCAATCAAAAGCCTGCGATCCGAAGATATCTAAGGACGTGTGAACCACGTTATCACAGAGGAAGCTCAAGCAAAGACCGGATGTCGCCCTTGGTGCGTTTTCAATTAATTCATGCAAAACCTTAGTCCTATTTGATTCCTGAGCATCACACTCTTTTGTTTCCAATAAATTTGTGGGAAAATATGGGTTACCTATCTCTACTTTAGATAATCCTATGATAATTCACTCCCTGCTCGTAAATGAGAACCGGTTGTCTTTGCCCAAACCTTATCCTTGAAATATCCTGAGTAACCTTCCTAGCGATTTGATAGTTTTGCATTCTCAAGGTTTGATGTGATTCTTGGAATGGATTGGTTAGCCAAGAATCAAGGACAAATAAATTGTGCCAATAGGTCTATTGCTCTTACCAATGAGCAAGGAATCTCGGTTAATTCAAGCCCAAAACTAGTACCGAGAAAGATTAGTTCTAACCACTTGAAAGAGTTAAAGCTTGAAGATATACCGATGGTACAAGAATTTCCTGGATGTTTTTCCCGATGAACTACTCCATGCCACCCGACAGGACGTAGTATTTATAATTGACTTAGTCCTGTGGACCGCCCCAATCTCAAAGCGACCCTATAGAATGCCTACCAATGAATTGGCGAGAGATGAAGAAACAGATAATGGAACTAAAAGCAGAAAAGGTTATATACGGCCAAGCTCATCACCTTGGGGAGCGCCGGTAGATATTTGTCAAGAAGAAAGACAATAGTATGAGAATGTGTGTGGATTACGATCACTTAATGAAGTGACAATCAAGAATAAGTACCGCTACCTAGGATAGATGATCTGCTTGATCAATTAAAGGAGCAAGTGTATTTTCAAAGATTGACTTGAGATCCGCTATCACCAATCAAGATCGCACTGAAGATATCCCAAGACATTCACAACCAGATATGGATCAGATGAATTCACGAGGATGTCGTTCGGTTTGACAAACGCCTCGCTTACTTCATGAATATGATGAACAAAGTGTTCATGGAATTCTTGGATAAGTTTGTGGTTGTGTTTATCGATGATATTCTCATTTATTCAAAGAATGAAGATGAACACGAGGATCATCTCGTAATAATTTTGGGAAAACTTCGAGAGAATCGACTTTATGCCAAATTTAGCAAGTGCGAATTTTGGCTAAGTCAAGTGGCATTCCTTGGACATATTGTGTCGGCGGAGGAGTCGCAGAGATCCACCAAAGTTGAAGCCGTAATGGGTTGGAAACAACCCAAGTCTCCTGAGGTGAGAAGTTTCCTTGGATTAGCGGGTATTACCGCAGATTTATTGAAGGGTTCTCCAAGATAGCAAGACCCATGACTCAACTTCAAAAAGGAGAAAAGTTTGAATGGACAGAGGCTCGTGAAAAGAGTTTCCAAGAACTCAAAAAGAGATTAGTTTCGCACGGTGTTAGTCTTTTGATATTCATAAGGACTTTGAAATCTTCTGCGATGCATCCGTCAAGGACTTGGATGTGTACTTATGCAAGAAGGCAAAGTAGTGGCTTATGCATCTCGCCGATTAAGACCACACGAAGGAAATTATCCGACTCATGATCTTGAGTTAGCGACAATTGTGCATGCTCAAAAATCTGGCGGCATTATCTCATTGGTAACATTGTGAGATTTTCACGGATCATAAGAGTCTGAAATACATTTTACTCGGTCGAACTCAACCTCGGACAACGAAGATGGCTAGAGTCGATAAAAGATTACGACCTTGGAATTCATTATCATCCGGGTAAAGCAAATGTAGTTGCAGATGCCCTGAGTAGAAAGGCGTATTGCAATACCATCCTGGTTCAGAAGAATCAGCCAGAATTGTATGAAGAACTGAAGCATCTAAATCTGGAGATTGTCAACCAAGGATGTGTCAATGCTTTGGAAGTTCAACCCACTCTTCAGAGTCAGATTAGAGAAAACAAGTTAGAAGACGAAGACATCAAAGAAATCAAAAAGAATATGAGAAGAGGCAAAGCCCGAGATTCTCGAGGATGAGCAAGGAACAGTATGGTTTGGAAATCGCATCTGTGTGCCTAATCAGCAGGAATTAAAACAGTCAATTCTAAAAGAAGCTCATGAATCACCCTACTCCATTCATCCCGGAAGTACCAAAATGTACCAGGATCTGAAGGAGAAATATTGGTGGGTCAGCATGAAGCGAAAATCGCGAGTTAAATCAGACATTGCGATATATGTCAACGAGTTAAGGCAGAGCACCAAAGACCCGCTGGTTTGTTGCAACCACTACCGATTCCTGAATGGAAGTGGGAAGAAATTGGTATGGATTTCATTACCGGACTTCCTAGGACCCAAACAGGATGTGACTCCATTTGGGTGATAATTGACCGATTGACTAAAGTGGCCCATTTCATTCGATCAAGACCACTTATCGAGTAGCAAACTAGTGAATTATATGTGGCCAAGATTGTTTGTTTACATGGTGTACCTAAGAAGATTGTCTCCGATAGAGGTTCTCGCTTCACTTCCGATTTTGGAAGAGTCTTCACGAAGCTTTAGGAACCAGACTCACTCAACTTGATCTGACTTATCACCCTCGACGGATGGTCGACGAGCAACGTCAACCAAGTTCTTGAAGATATGCTTGAGCACATGCCTTAGACTATGGAAAAAGTTGGGACAAGAATCGCCTTGCGGAATTCTCGTACAACAATAGCTACCAAGCTAGTCTCTGAGATGTCTCCATTTGAGGCTTTATATGGCGAAAATGTAGAACTCCACTCCTTTGGGATGAAGTAGGAGAGCACCAATTCTTGGACGAAATTAATCAAAGAAGCCGAGAACAAGGTTAAAACAATAAGAGAACGTTTGAAAGTAGCTCAAACCCGATGAAAAAGTTATCTTGACAACCGTCAAGAGAATTGACCTTTGAAATAGGAGATTTTGTTTATCTCGAGTTACTCCACTCGGAGGAGTAAGAAGGTTCGGACTAAAGGAAAACTTGCACCCATTTGTAGGCCCTTACAAAATTTTGGCAAAGAGAGGTGAAGTCGCTTATCGCTTAGAACCGCCAACCTCCTTGTCTGCGATACACAACGTCTTTCATGTGTCACAACTAAAGAAGTGCCTTGAGTGCGGAAGATCAAACTCTTACGGAAAGTATTGATCTACAAGAAGACCTTACTTATGTAGAACAACCAATCAAGATTCTAGACGTCGCAGAGCTGCGTGTTACGAGAGCAAGATCATCCGATCATATAAAGTCCAAGGAGCCACCACCCGAAAAGTGAAGCCACCGGGAACGAGAGGAAGATCTTAAGGCGAGTATCCCCATCTCTGGTGGTCAAATCTGAATCTCGGTCGAGATTCCTTTAAGGGGAAGGTTTGTAACAACCCAAAATTTCAATTTCAGAGAAAATTTAAAATTTATTTATTTTTGTGGAAATTCTGAAATTTTTAAAACTTTTCCTAATTAGTTAAAGATAAAATAAATTTAACTACAAAATCTATTATCAAGTTTAAGTTGGAAATAATTTTATTAAGTATAAAATGTCTCTAATAATTTATGAGAATTTTTCTAGAATTTTTTTAATTATTTTGCTATATTCTAAAACTGAATTGAATTAAAATGAATATTTAAAATGATAAATCAAAGAAAATCGCTCAAATAGTAATTGGGTAAAACCTTGGCTCATTAAGCTTTTCTTCTTGCCTTAGCATGCCCAAGTCGGCCCACTTACTGCACCCTCTCATCCCGCCTACCCCATCTCAACCGTCAGATGTGCATCGGACGGCCACTGCTGACCACGCCACAGTATCCTCCGACCATCCGATGCAAATCCAAATACCACCCATTCTCTTCTCCCGTGCCTTCTTCTCCAAAGCGCCTGAGCTGGTCGCCATGGCCGCCTCGTGAAGCTTCGACAATCCGCGTTCCTCTTCCTTCTCGTAAATGCGCGATTCAATTCCTTTAACCCCGCCTCCCTCTCCGTCCGTTACTCCTCTTCCACACCCACGATTGCCGGATTTCCAATCGCCGCGCATTCAATCCGACCACGATCTCCTCCCGTCCTCCCTTGCCCTATAAATGGCGCCCGCTCGCCTTCACTTGCCAGGCCGAGCCTCGCTTGCCCTCCTCTCCTCCTCTCTATACATCAATTTGGTTTCTTCGCGGCCACCGCGGCGAAATTCGTCAATCCGGCGAGTCACGCCTCGCCGGCGACTTTGACCGCAGCTCGAGATCGCAAAGATCACCGCCGTCGATTGCACGCCTCGCCTCATGGGAGATCCACCGGAGTGTCGCTTCACCGGAGACCCGTCATCGCACCGCTCTTTTCTCGTCGCCGCGAACCGGTGGAGCCTGCGTGCCGTGGTGAGCATCTTGATCACCATCGCTTCCTCTCTCGATTGAAGCCTCCATTTCCCTCGCCGGAGCCCCTAGCAGCGGCGAAGCTGCCATCGAAGCGCCACCGCCGTGCTACGTGGCTTGGCCACCTCGGCCAACAAGGTGCCACCTCAAGACCGGTCCAACGTGGCGGCCGGTTGGCGGCCACGTCCACGCCACCACCTCCACACCTTTCAAGCTTAGGGCTCCATGGACTTGGTCCATGTGAGCCATGTCAATGACATGTAGGTCCCACTGTCGTAAAAGTAATTCAAATTCATTTAAATCCGGGAAAATCATCGCTGACGTCATCTGCGCAATAAATAGAATTTTCTTTAGAAAAATAATTCAAGAAATTGTTTAAATGATGATTTAGGAATAAAATTGGAAAATTCATAACTTTTGCATTATAACTCCAAATTAGATGATTCAAGTTGCTAAAATTTTAGAAAATTATTGTCTAACTAAATAAAATATAATAATTCAATTTAGAATTCATTTTAGTTCTGTTTTAGAATTTAGAATTCTTTTAAATATCAAATTTAGGTTAAAATTTATAAAATTCATAATAATTGAATCCTAACTCCAAATTTAGTGAAACAAATTTCTAAAATTTTATAATTTGATTATCTAGCTCAATAAAATAAAATTATTATATTTAGACTTGGTTTATTTTGTATTTCTGAATTTTGTTTGAATTTTATTTGATTTGCCTTATTTTCACGTTTAGACTTTGACGATTCCGGGGAATTAGATACTTCTCAAGACTTAGATTTTCCAGACTGCAACGAAGGCAAGTTATACTTTGACCATTTTGCCCTATTATTTTAAAGTTAATTAAATTCAGTTTTTAAATTATTAATTGCATGCATAATTTTATTCAAATATTTCAAATTCCTGTTTAAATAATTAGTTATTCCTATTATCCTTGTATGCCAAATTTTGGATGTTGCCTTGACATTCCTTTGTCACCTTAGATAAATTATTATGTTTAATAATCAAATGCTTCGCAAATACTTAGACCATGATTTATGTTTTTGGGAGAATTTTAGCCAACTCAATAAAATTTGTTTGAAAATTAAAACTATGGTATTGTTTTACCATAGAGAAATTGTAAAGATGGTTTTATAGAAATAAAATCAAAAGGGTTTGGACTTGGGCGAAAAGGATGAATGGTGGGTGCGAGTTTATGCACCTGCTTAGTCTGTTAAGATTAAGACCTGTGGTTTAAATTGAATGACGCCCAAGTCAATTGAGGACCGGTCTTTGAGCGCATTTTGTTATGCCTTATCAGACAACCACATGTCCTGTATGGGCGGGACTCAGCTAAATAATTTGTAATACCTCTTAGTTATTTGTGCTATGTTGTATGTATGGGTGTCGGGTAGATTTTTTTCCCATCTGGCGCAAGAGGGTTTTTGAGGACTGTCGGTCAATGGAAGCGAAACCTTAGCGGCACAAGTACTTTGAGGTAGAACATTGTAACGACCTTGTGATGTTTGTTCACACACGCCTTAGGAAGCGTGGATTGGCCGACACAAAGAGTATAATATCTCGTGTGGGTAAGTTGTACAAACTCTGCAGAGTGTAAAACTATTCAATAGCCATTCCACGGTCATGGACATGCTAGCAAAGCCACTCGAGAGTTAGTTTTGTTTTTGGTTTTAAAATGATTTCAACAGATAATTTGGGATGGATAGTCTGTGGGAAAATTAGGCGGGTAGCCATTGTGATTGGAGGATATCCATCATCTTTTATGGAGGTTATCCACAATAAACTATTGTTATTTAAAATGGTGATTTAGATTATTGTATAAAGTGGCTTTGTAATCTAATATGATTATTTAAATTAAAAGCTATTTGCTTTATAAAATAACCTTGCCAAGATCCTTTGTCTACCTTATGCATGCATATCAATTCCATGTTGGGTGTAACTTGCGAGCACGGTAGTAGTGCTCACTCTTCTCAATAATCTTTATTCAGAGAAGATATCTATCAAGGCGGTGAGGATCTTGACGCTTAGGTTGCGCCCATTTATTACTGTGGCGAATCGTTGGGTCTACTACTATTATTTACGCTTCATTGTGTTTTACTTTATTTGGCCTCGGGCCCTTTGTAATAAACTCAATAAATATTAATAAAATGCGTGATATGTTTTGATTATCACTTTTGTTTGACTGTGTACATTAGCTATCCTGGACTAATGTATGAACACAGAGAATTCGGGATCCTTTGCTCCCGAGTTCGACACGTGCTGCTAACAAACTAACAGCTAACAACTACCAACCAATATTCACGTTACATGTAAACATGCTACCGGGCTTGCCGTGAAACAGCATGCATGAATGAAACGTGACACTACACAAGGTTGCGACGTGATTAACTCTAACTAAACACCCCCTTAATCATGGCGCCCGGACTTTACTTCTACCATGCCAAGCTTCTATCTCATCTCCATGAACTTGACACGACCAAGGGCTTTTGTCAAGATGTCGGTGAGCTACCCGTCAGTACTCACATGCTCAACGTCAATCTTGCCGTCCTCAACACATTCACGAATAAAATGGTACCTCGTGTCGATGTGTTTTCTGCGGTCGTGGTGCACCAGATTCTTGCACAACGCGATCACAGAATTGTTATCCACCATCAGCTTGACCCCCTCTTCGGCTTCGTGCCCGTCAGGTCACTAAGTAGCCTGCTGAGCCACATTCCCTGGCACGCCGCGGTGGCCGCCGCGATGTACTCCGCCTCATAGGATGAGAGCGCGGCAATCTTCTGTTTCTGCGATGCCCACGTGATCAGACGAGCACCCAGGTAGAACACCATCCCCGAGGTGCTCTTGCGATCGTCCACATCGCCGGCGAGGTCACTGTCACTGTAGCTCACCAGCTCGGGCTCCAGCGCATCACGCCGCTTGTAGTAGCATCCATAGCTAACTGTGTCACTCACGTATCGCAGGATGTGCTTCACGGCCACCAAGTGCTGTGAGGTGGGCGCCTCCATGTAACGGCTGACAATGCCCACAGCGTAGGCAATGTCAGGCCTGGTGTTCATCAGGTAACGTAGGCTCCCGACAACACTGCGATACTCAGTGGCATTGACCGAGTGCAGCCACTGGAGGAGTGGCCGGTGTGTGTGGCTTTGCTATCTGCGGTGCCATTGGACTTGCACCTGATGTAGATGCCGCGCCGTCGTCGCCGTTCACTGGAGCGCCATATGCAACTTGCTCAGTGGTGTACTCGATGGTGAACGTGTCCATGGCGCCGGGAGCATGATTAATAGACATCGCCTCCCAGTCCCATTGCTTCTCCTCCTCGAACACAACGTCGCGGGTGATGTGCAGCTTGTGCTTCTTGGGATCATAGACGCGGTAGCCTTGGCACCCTCCTCGTAGCCGATGAATACCATCGGCGTTGACCTGTCCGACAGCTTCGTGATCCCGGGCCCGACCTTCTTGACATGTGCAACGCATCCAAACGTCCGGAGGTAGCGCACATTGGGGCACCGCTTGTTCCATGCCTCATACGGCGTCATGCCGTCGAGGCTCCGCGTCAGCGCCCGATTCAGTATGTGCACAGCGGTCTTCACCGCCTCGCCCCAGAACACAGCTAGCACGTGCATGCATTTCAGTAGGCTACGCGCCATCTCGACGGTCGTCTAGTTCCGGCGCTCCACGACGCCGTTCTGTTGCGGTGAGTAGGGAGCGGTGGTGTATCGCTTGATCCCATGCTCATCGCAATAGTCGCCGAACTCGATGGAGTTAAACTCCCTGCCACGATCTGTGCGGAACACCTTGAGCTTGACGTCGTGTTCGTTCTCAGCAAGCGCTTTGATCTTGCAAAAGAACCTGAACGCTTCGTCCTTCGTCCTCAGCATCTCCACCCACATGTACTGTAATACCAAAAAAAATTGCAAAATGAGTAACAGTAATCAGTAAGAATAATGTTTACCAATTTACCTCCCCCAGTGATAGAGAAAGAGATAGAGAGAGAGGTAGAGATGGAGAGAGAGATAGAGAGAGAGGGGGGGAAGATAAGAACAAGCCACAACCCACTCTCTCCTCCCATCTCCTTTCTTCCCCCATTGAAGGCAACCAAGGGGAGAAGCACCCACCGAAGCAAAGCACCACGCAGTCGGCGGTAGAAGAAGAAGCAGAGGGAGTAGGGAGGCAAGCTAGGCGGCAGCCACGGCAAGCTTCGACGGCGACTTCCAACCAAAACCGACAAACCTAGTAGGTACTCCAATCCCCCATTTGTTTGTCCAAACCTCACCCCTTGAGCTAGCATCACAGAGAGGAAGGGGTAAGAGATGGCGCACTGGGGTGGAGCTTGGGCGATGGCGTCGGCAGCTACTCTGCACCGAGGGGAGGCGTGCCACGGCCGAGGTCGAGCCGACCGAGCCAGCCGAGGCGAGGGGAGGAGCAAGAGGCGGTAGTCAGCTGCTGGGAGCCGAGAGAGGCTGCACCGTGAGGGAGGAAGGACCTGAGGGTGGTGGAGGCCATGAGGCGGCTCCGTGAGGCGACGCTGGGCGGCACCGGATTCGGCCGGCGAGAGGCGGCCCGATGGGAGAGCCACCAAGTGAGAGAGGGAGAGAATGAGAGTGAGAGAAGGGGGCAGGTGGGAATGAGGCTGGGAGCTTTGGGGGAAGGGGGGTTCGGCCAGAAGAGGAAAGGGGAGGAGGAAAAGAAAGGAGGAAAAGAAAGAAGAGAAAGGAGGAAAGAAATAAAAGAGGGAAGAAATTAGAGACGCGCAGATAAATTTTTATTCGCAAGGTTAGACGACTTGAACTCTAATCTATTATTGTTATTTTGGGCTTCAGGTTAGCAAAATAATGCCTAGAGAGAAGGGGTTCGTTCATGTTGGACTGTGCGTAGGATCATGTCATTCGTCTATGTGCTTATATTGAAGTACTGTATTGAATCCGGTTGGATGCCTGTTCAGGTGGAGGTTCGGGAACGGCGTCATCCACACGTCACTCTGCTCCGCTTGGTTAACAAGCAAGTGCATAGTAGAGCGATAGCCTGTAGGTGTTATGAAGTCTATGATGTTTGTGTGATATGATTATGCTTACCTGATAATGTTTATATGATGATGCTTACATGAAAATGCTTACATGATGATGCTTACGTGGTAATGTTTAGGTAATGATACTTAGTTATGTCTAGGTAATGATGCTTATGTGGTAATGTCTAGGTAATGATGCTTGCATGGTAATGTTTAGGTAATGATACACGGTAACGTTTAGGTAATGATGCTTACACGGTAATGTTTATGTGATGATGCTTATGTGATAATGTTTATGTGATGATGCCTGCATGGTAATGTTTACATGAGGATGCTTACATGATAATACTCGTGATGATGCTTACATGGTAGTGTTTACATGAGAATGCTTACCTGGTAATGTTAAATGATGATGTTTACATGATAATGGTTCCATGTTGATGGCAATGATGATGGGACAAGGTGAGCAATGAGACTACCTTATTAATGATGACAATGATGAATCATGTTAATGGCAATGGACATGTGCATTTGCATCATAGCAAGAATGCATGAGCTAGATCAGTGAGAAAGTCATGTAACTAATCCGGTAAGGTCGGTGAGAAAGTTGCATGACTAGTCCGGTGTGCTCTAGATGAAGTCTTGCATCTGTAGGGACTAAATGAAGTCCTACAATGTAAGGACCCCATCCTAACAAAGATGGGGGAAGAGTGTTTAATCGACGGTTGAACACTCCGCGATATCGGTATCAGCTGATGAGATGCATATGAGCATAAGCATGAGCATGATGGTGCATTCGCATGTTTGGGCAATGCAATGTTCAAATGAGAATGTAGAATGATGATGAATGGCACTAATGGAAAGCTAATGGTGGAAGTAATGACATGGTTATGTTTGTTGGTATGGCAGTGTTTATCGTCTCTATTATATGCTTGCTGAGTCTTCGGACTCACCTTTGCTTGTTAATGTTTTTTCTAGGTGAACGTGCAAGTGGCATGCTTTGGGGAGGGAGATTAGAATATCCACGTCACACGTAGTTCCCATGCAGACCTTTCTCTCTAGATGTTTCACTTTTGTTGTTGTAATATGTTTAATTGTTAAATTAGGTCACAAAGGTTTGTAATGATCATGTGTAGTGGTGGCATTCCCACCCGGTGGCGGGTCGGGGTGTTACATGTACCTGCTGTGATCATCCATGATTAGCAAAAAATACCGATTACCGCTCGGTGTAGCAGGTGTGATGGGGCCACATAGATCGCCATGCACCGGCTCGATGGCGCTTCGGCACGATAAGACGGCCCGAGGAACGGAGCGGTCTTTGCTTGCCAAGTCTTGCAATCGTTGCGAAATTTCTCCACGCGATCGATCATGGGTACGCCATCCACCATCTTCTTAGCGGTGAGATCGTGGAGCGCGCGGAAGTGCATGTGGCCATAACGCGCATGCCAGCGCCACGCCACGTCGTCTGCTTTTGCCAGTAGACACACTGGTGCGGTCAGGTTCAAGGCCAATGTGTATAGCCTATTCCTGGACCGCAACACTCGCGCCAATTGCAGCCGCCACGATCGAAGATGCATAGCTCCCGCCCTCGATGGTGATCTTGTAGCCGCCTCGTCCGAAATAAGTTTGAGGTCGATGATGTTGCTTGAGAGCCGCGGTATGTAGTATACCTCAGTGAGCACCCAGTGCTCTTGGTTCTTGCGCTGGTACATCACAGCGTCTTTGCCGCAGATCTCTACCACCGAGTCGTCGCCGAACTTCACAGTGCCCTTCACCGTTTCATTGAGCGACGTGAGTGTCGACCGGTTGCCGGTCATGTGGTTACTGGCGCCAGTGTCGGTACCACACGTCGCTCCCAGTGTCCATCGGGAACACTTTGTCCTCGTTGAGGAACACCGCTTCCTGTTGCGCGCCATCAGTCGCTTGCATGAGCACATGGTGCTCGGCCGTGAAGAGCATTGGTTGCTCCTCCTGAGCACGCGACAGATTGGCCTCCTCCTTGCGCTCGCAGCGTGGCTTACGGTATTCACGAGCAAAGTGCCCGTAGATGCCGTAGTTGTAGCACTTGCCCTTTCCGGTGCCCTTGTCGCCACTGGATGCGGCGTCCTTGTCGTCGCCCTTGCCGTGGCGCTTGTAGCAGCGCTTATCGTCGCCGCCAACGCTGGCCTTGTCGCTAGCTGGCTTTCCGCCGTCGGAGGAGTTCTCGTCTTGCCCGCGCTTCTTCATGTGCGCAAGTCATTCCTCCTCGGTGAGGAGCAGGCAGCTCTCAAAGCTGCCCGTGTTGCCCAGATCGAGCTGGTGGGCTGGCTGGATTTCAACGCGGGGTTTAAGATCTGCTACGACAGGCCCGAGGTGACAGTCTACTTCTACGACCTCGGCGAGACCCGCCGGGGTTCCACCCGCAGCGCGTCGTCGTCTTCCGCTACGCACCCGAAGAATCACGCGCGTTAACCCGTGCTTTCGGCTAGCTAGCTATGTCATGGTGCTAGCTTTGACGGCTGGAATAATTAATGAACAATAAGGCCGATCTATATATCGAGTAAGGCTGCTCCCAGTGCTCCACCCTGGCTAGTATTTTAAGCCTACCATGTAGGCAAAATGATGATGTGGCACATAGTTAACGAAGAGATATGGTACTCTAGTATCTAATCTGGATACTGGTTCGGTCTCGAAATCCAACGCATAAAATTTATTGTGATCGATCCTGTGTATTTACGTTTGTGTGTGTCAACAAACATGTATTGCTTTAGTACATGCCACAAATATGCCACAATGCTCAAATACTAGTAAAGATCATGCATATAATTAAATGAAACAGCCTAAGATACTACACCGTAAAAAACCATGTATTGAAAAGATAGTATCCTAACACTTCTCATACACAAAAGAAACTGCACTAAGATACTGCCTATTAGCCTAAATGATCCTACAGTTACCTAGTACTCTAGCTACATCAATAATAGTCGAGTACTTCATGAATTTTTTTTATTTAATCCTTTTTTTATTAATATTTTAAAAATAACCCCTGGCGAACTTTATTTCTAAATCTGACCCCTTTGCTCACGCCACCTCCCGTGGCGTGACCAAATTGAACTGTCACGTCACCATTGACGGTGTGGCCAAAGGTGCCAGGTAAGCCCTCGCCCGCGCGCCGCGCCAGCGTGGAGGGCTTGCGTGGCATCTGTCACGCCTTCTTTCTTGGCATGACAGAGAGCGATTGTCACGCCACCATTGACGGCGTGACAGGGCTGTACAATTTGTTTGGATTCTATTTGTATGAAAAATAGTTGAAGATACGGTAGTACATAACATGTCTCTATTCGCAACTTGAAAATAGAATATGTAGACCTCTGTACATAAGCAAATATAACACCATCCTTTTTAGCTGAGAGTAAATAGAATATATAGACATGTAATCTTTTTGTGGTTTGAAAACCTTAGACACTTTACAATATTTTTAGGGCGTGTCCTAGAAGTGATATATAATGCAACCTGAAAACAATGAGTTTACATCCTAGTGTAAAGATGCATAGACAGTATGCTAGACAGTACCGTTGATGAAAGATGCGTAGACATCCTAGTGGAATGATAGGTGGTCTTGCAGACATTCTCCATCGAATCATAGGTTTGTGGTCGAGACCAAACCGTAAACTTCGAACTTGTTTTTGTCATGTTGTTCGATGCCTTACTACGCCAAGAATTGAAAGCGAAAAGACGGCGAGATTGAAAGTTGCGAATTAAAATAGACTTCATAACAAAGTTTGGAATAACATGGCGCATATTGTGGTTTGGTTACATACATAAGAAACAACATCATGCACGATGCAATAAACCAAGTTCTCCTACGATACATATCGCCTTTTTGAATGGAAATAAATTAGACCTTCCAGAACTAGTACGGAAAGGTGCCTCGTACAACCCACATGGAGTGTTCTCCACTGGCGCCTCGGGCGTGGTGGCCGTCGTTGTAGTGGCACGCACATATGCGACTAGGGTTGGCGCGACAACATGTGGGATCATAGGAACTTCCTATGTTCACGACCTCCTCGTTGCCCCTCTCGCGCTGCATCAGTTGGCGGAGGTCATTATTTTGCTCCTTGATATCTTCAATTTGCGCCTCCAAATTGAAGATTCGATTCCACAATACCTCCACGTACCTCACAACATAGTAAGCGTGGGGAGGATCGATCCAGCGGGTAAAGTTACATTTCGCCATCTGCTGTAAGGGACGGTTAGTATGGAGGATGTATTAGCAGTAAGTAACCCTGAACAAAACTATTTACCCCAGAGTATGGGCATCGGAAGAAACGTCGTCCGCCATCGAAAGGGTCGTTTATGACTCGCTGACAAATAGCGTCCTCCCGTGTCCGCATTTTGGCCACTTAGGTTGGGCACGCTTGTTCGCCACCAACCTAGTTAGGGCGAAGTCCTCCCTCCTTTCGAGCAAAGCTCGCTTCACCGGTTTTGCTGTGGTCCTCGGGTGTCCGCCATGGTATGTTAGTGTATGACGGAGAAGGTTCTTCTTTCTACGGTTTGAAGGATCGAGTGGTCCTTCCAGAGCATGGGTGCACAATTTATAGCTCAGCGGGAGGCCAAGACTTGATGGGGTAATGTGTTAGGTTGTAGATGACAAGACTTATCTTATGCGCTACGCGCAGAGATAAGACCAAACGGGCGCTTTTGTGCAAAGGACAATACCAAAAGAGACTGACCTTGCGATGACAAGACCGGACGGGCAGCTTTTGCTTGATGACAAGACCAAGCAAGGCGACTTTTGCTTGATAACAAGACTACACGTGCAGACATTGCGTTGATAAGGCCAAAGGACACACCTTGAGAGTGACAAGACAAGACAGGACAACTTTGCACAGTGACAACTCTGATCGCCTCACCAGCTTTTCAGAACGAAAAGATATTACTCTACAAGGAAAGACGTAATCCTAAAACCTGAAACCACCCTGACCGTAATCCTAAAAAGCTAAAGCCCTAACCTGACCCTAACCCTGACCCTCAATCTAAAACCCTAACCCTGAATCTGAACCTAAACACCTAAAACCTGAAACCCTAACCCTAACCCTGAACCTAAAAACCACCCTGACCGTAATCCTAAAAAGCTAAAGCCCTAACCTGACCCTTGACCTAACCCTGACCCTCAATGTAAAACCCTAACCCTGAATGTGAACCTAAACACCTAAAACCCTAACCCTAAAAACCTAAAACCCTAACCCTAAACCTAACCCTAACCCTGAATGAAACGTAAGACTTTAACCCTAACCCTAACCCTAACCCTAACCCTAACCCTCAATCTGAAAACCTAACCTTGACCCTTAACCTAAAACCCTAACCCTGGCCCTGAACCTAAAAACCTAAAGCCCTAACCGGACCCTTGACCTAACCCTGACCCTCAATGTAAAACCCTAACCCTGAATCTCAACATAAACACCTAGAACCCTAACTAAAAAAACCTAGAACCCTAATCCTAGCCCTTGTCACGCCACCATGTACGGCATGGCCAAAGCATTGTGCCACGCCAAAATGCTTCGTGTGCCAGAGAGCTTGCCAAAAAAAGGGGCATCGCTGCCGGGCTAAGTCCTGTCACGCCACTTACACTGGCGTGACAGGTCTGTATTGTCACGCCACCATGAACGGCGTGGCAAAAACGTGATGCCACGCCAGTATGCTTCATGTGCCAGAGGGCTTGCACCCTAGCCTTGTCGCTTCCGGGGCTAAGTCCTGTCACGCCGCGATTACTGGCGTGACAGATCGTATTGTCACGCCACCATGAACGGCGTGGCAAAAACGTCTTTACCACGCCAAGATGTTTATGTGCCGAGGGCTTGCACCCTAGCCTTGTCGCTTCCGGGGCTAAGTCTCCACGCCAGATTACATCGGGCGTGACAGGACTATATTGTCACGCCACCATTAACGGTGTGGCAAAAACGCGTCTTTACGCCAAGATGCTTATGTGCCGAGGGCTTGCACCTAGCCTTGTTCTTTGCCGGCTAAGTCCTCACGCCACGAGCTTAAGTGGCGTGGCAGAGAGAGTAGTCACGCCGTTTTTAGTGGCGTGACAGTACCACTCATCTGCATTGAATAAAGCAAACACTGATTTCATTCAAACAGCAATCAACCAAACAGTGATTTCATCCATATCAGCAGTAATGTTATTTTCTCATCCAAACAAAGCCATCCAAAGTTCATTACAATGATTTCATTCAAACAAAGAATAACATGCAACCATCATCCATCTCATTTCATACAACTTTCAAAATGACCAGACAAAGTTCCATAAGATATGAACTGTACAAAAGGCAAGCACACAGTAATCCATCCCATCAGGTTGCTTTTTAGGTAAGACACCAATTCCCCGTGAACCTCGCTCTCGGGTGTTGGGCTCGTGTGCCCTCGACGATGTTTACGGAACTAATGTCTGCGCGATCACGCCATTTACGGCGGCGTGGTGGGGTGTCCTGAGTCGGCTGTGTCGGGGGCGGTGCATCAACCAGGTCCTTGAGGAGCATCTCGTCGGGAATCCTAGCAGCGACGTCCTCCTCGTCCTCCTCCTGGGCCTCCTCCTCGTCCTCCCCGGCCTCCTCCTCGGCCTCCTCGGCCTCCTCAGCCTCCCCGGCCTCCTCCTCGGCCTCCCCCTCATCCTCCTCGGCCTCGTCTGAGCCACTCCAAGCCGGCCAAGGTAGCACGACCTCTCCGATGTCACACACACTCATCTTCTTGACGCCACGCCCGGCATTGGCGGCGAACCAACTACAAGGTTGAACAACAAAAAGGTAGTGAAGTTTAATGCAACAAAATAAATAACAAGGACAACATATTAATTTAACGTAGTGTGTGTTACCTCAGCGAAGTCCCTGAAGCGTTGGAAGCTCCCCTCCGAACCCTCCTGTAGCATAAGAACCTTCCCGGCCTCGTTGCTTATGCGGGCGAACTGCCTTCCCTACGAAAGGGAAAACACATTCAATTAGCCTACGATAGTGACATTGCCAATTAGTGGTGTGATACAATGTACTCACGTAGTAAGCGTTGATAGGGGCCCTCTCCTACCGAAAGTGCCCGTCCGTGTGAACTCATCGTAGTCGCCCACGATGTCCCCTCGCCGTCATCACCATCATCTACATCCGCGACGGCCATCGCCGGCCGGCCGGAGACGCGCGACGCCGTAGCCACCGTGAGGTATCTCGACGGTTATGCCTCGATGGATCTGCGGACGCCCTCGACCGACGAGTTCGGTCTCGCCACTCCAACACGTAGGCTCGGTGATAATGTGACCAATTCCGTGTGCGGTACCTCCGCCTTGGTTCATCTGCGCGACGGCGACAATCTAAAAGTTAGCACGAAAACCGCTACCGAAGCTGCACATACATGACGAGGACTTACCCATGAAGGTTTATATCTGTCGAGAACACTGCTAGTGGCCATGCCTGAAACTTCCCAAACTGCCTCATGACCCGATGGGGCAAATGGTACTCCATCCGCATGGAAGTAGATCAATGGCGAGAGGGTCAACCACGAGTCCCGCCCGCCGCACATCGGGTTTACCGCAAGGCCATCGACCTCGTCTCGGACGTATGGCGACCACGTGACTCGCAAAGAAATGGTTTAGTTCAATAGGTCAATGCAACAAGTAAAATAACTTCAAACAAGACACGGTCCTGTGTGATGACGCCGAGCTCGTTCAGATATCGCGAGGTATCAACGACCTCGACGCCCAATGAGGTGCTATGATAGAGCTCTAGAGGTAGGCTATCAGGGGCGTGAGGCCTCGCTTCAACGGGCCATGGCCATGCTCGCATGGAGATATATATCATCATATTTCTTCTAACGAGACTTGAGTGATTAATTAAAATCTCCTTACCGCAAGGCAAAGACGAGGGGTCGACCCACGGAAACGCTCCACATCCAGACTGCAGGAGGTATGCGCGACCACCCAAGTTGCCCTCCGCACTCCGATCGGCATGCATCGCCACAGATGCTTCGCAGACACGCCAGTAGCGTAACCCCAACCGTATGTCCTCGCCATAGAAATTTGCCAAAATCGCAAGTAAATCCAGAGACAAATGTTGCCGGTCACCGTCCGGAAGAGGAAGGAGCCAAGTAGATGCCACATCCACGCCTTTTAAGCGCTCCACTGTGGCGACATCTGCGTTCGGTGGGCACACGCTAAAGTGCGCGCGCAGCCATGACGCAAGCACCGCGGATGGCCTGTTGTCTCTCGAGTCCGCAGGGGGGTCCTCCGGTCGCACTCCGAGCCACTCTCCCACCCGGTCTCGCCACCACTGCCGCTGATGGCGCCCCGATCCGCAGCTCACCCTCGGGAGGCCCAAAATCATACCAACGTCCTGAAGCGTGATAGTCATCTCGCCTGATGGTAGGTGGAAAGTGTGAGTCTCCGGGTGCCACCGGTCCACCAGTGCGGTGAGCGCAGAACCATCCATACGAGGGAGCCCGTTGACAACTATCCGCGCTAAAGCAAGGAGACCTGCTGAGCGGACGTGTGGCTCGTACCGCTCATCCCAATCTAGGGGGTGTGGGTCCGAGGGCGAAGTGGCTGGAGTACCTGCAAGAGAGATACGTAAATAAATAAGTGAAACAACAAGCACGATGAAGTACAACAGCAGCAAATCTCACCTGACCACCCTCGGCTATGCGGCGAGCGCGGTGGTCGTCGTCGTACTCCGAGAGGAGCAACGCGTATTGCCCCTTTCGCACCTCACAGTGTACCTCTTGTTCACATCGGAGTGTTGCACTATGAACGGACGATGGTGCCGCATCGAGTATTCTTGCGCACCAAACCTTCATGTCCTCCATGGTTGGAAACAACAAGTTCTTCCAGATATGTCATTCTCCCGGTCCGCTATGCCATCCCTACTCCTCAACCCATTAGCACAAACCGCCTTATCAACCATACTGACATCATCGAACGCATGCACCGACGGGACCTCACCCATTACACTACGAAGAACCCTGGCTTCCTCTGTGGAGAAAAGAGGTGCCGGAGCCTCATCTTCGGTCGAGCTCCATCCTTCGTCAGACTCCTCTTCACGGGTTGTTCCATCGCGAAACAACTCCTCCTCAAGCTCGTTGTTCAATACAAAGACCGCTGAAATCGATCCACAGGGTCAACAACACGTTGCGAGGAAGATATAAGCGAGATCCACAGAGCAAGGGGTCATGGTTGGTACGACTCACGCTAACGAACTCTTCTAAGGACGCTCTTCCATTGGGGTCTTGTTCCTCCGTGTTGCCATTCACCACATCCAAATTGTCCGCAAATCCTCAACAACGATTGTCCTTTCCATCGCCACCTCCAAACTACCGACCGAGATGTTTGCACAATTTCCTTGTCGTGTGCCAATCATCGGCGGACAGATTAGCACCAAAAGGCGTGCATCTTTGAACCCCCGCCATCATATCGTCCTTGCATTCCGACAACGACCGGGCTCATTCCATCCAAATGTCGACTTAATCCTACTCACAAGAGTTTTAAAGTCCGGTGATTCGGAAATAGAAGGATTTGCGGTTGCTTCCATCTTGAAATCGACGAACTTCGGTTTGGCAAATGGACCCACCAAGAATATATCGCATAACTCTGTCCATCTACATCCAACAAAATTTTGCAACGTCAAGATCGCATGCCATATGAACGAAATACCGCAAGTAAGAAATATCACAATAAATATTGGACATAACAAAAGCTCGCTTTCGAGACGTCTTTGGCGGCTTAACAAGACAAACATATGCATAATTGACGGGTTGTTTCTAGCGACTTGGTGTGTTAGGCCATACACAAGGTGGGCGAATAACACCAAGAAACAAGGAGATGCAAAAGATCCAAAACCTACACTACCCGAGTCTCGTGCTCACCACGCCGAGATCCCGTTCGAGACCGCCCAAACCACGTGTTTGGGACCGCTCGAGCTTGCCTCTGAGTGCGACTCTACACTACCTCGATCCACGTGCCTGCACGCTCGAGATCCCATTCTCGAGACCGCCCAAACCACGTGATTGGGACCGCTCAGGCTCATTCTCGAGTACGCCCAGACTTCGCTCTGGTAGTGCAGACTTCTGCGCGCCGAGTGCCACGAACCACTGTCGGGAAATCTTATATGCGTAAAGGAGATAAGTTTACATGTTTCACAGATGGTTTGGCGACTAAACCTAGTCTACCTCCAAAAGAGATGCCTATCACAAAGACACAAATTGTTACAATTCAATCTAGTCCTTCCATCATTTAAAAGTTGTCACACATCCATTTGCTAATACATGAATGTGTTACTACTTTTGCATGCATGAAAAAGCTTCTCACAATAACACCGATGCATATTTCAAGGGCCATTTCAACACATTACTCTAACCTCACTCCCATCTCAAAACATGTTGTTGAATCGCATGCCCTACTTCTAGTTTTCAAACATCCTATCATATATATATATAATGTACAAGTATTATTTTGCAATGCACGTTGTTGTCATTTTTTTTACAGTGCTGTATGTTTTCATTATCTGTAGATGCAACATAAAGCGACGTATATATATGAGTTACAAGATAAAACAAGAATAGGAGAACATCAAAACGATGCATTTTTTTCTCTACGAATACAAGGAGGTTCTTGAGATCATGGCAAAGGGAAAGTTAAAGGAAAGCAATGTACATAAAAAAACTTTTCGTAATAGGTGATGCCAATGCAAACATATATGGAACTTTACCATTGTCATTCTGTACAACTCAAGCAATTGGTATGTATGTGGGACTAAAGAGACTTCTTTTAAGTATTATCAACTTTGGCCTAACACACAACACGACTCACGGCGAAAGGGTGGTGGGGTAGCTGGAAAGAACTACACAGACTAACGGTTTTGTGAGGGGTGCAAACAGGGGACAAGAACAAGAGGTCCAAAGCGAACTGCAACTTGGAAATGCATCGTGCCTACTGCTAGTACTTCCAATATTTAAAGGCCTGATAACTATCAATGCACATACTTTGTGATCTGATTATGATTTAGTAATTAATCTGCATGAAACCTTTGTGATCTAATTATGATTTAGCAATGACAGAAATTCTTATAACATAGACAATTGTCACTCGTGCAGCCATACTCAACATAGAAAACCAGACATGCGAGGGGAATCAGACAATGTAGTACAGTTCCTATGCCAGGAAATAATAAATGCATGTCACTTTGCATCCAACGGTGTTCAAAATAATCACTTCAGGCACACAGCTTATGGGTCTCCTAACATTAGCAGTGACACATGTGGCAGATCACAGATGCACTTCCTCATCCACAATTTCACTTCGATGAAGCCTTAAGCATATACGGCAATTTTCTCGTTCTAACTTGTAATGTAGGTGAATTTGTCCTTTAAGGCATATACGGCAATTTTACAGATGTTTCCCCAGAGCAGACAAATCCATCTTCCACCAGGATTGGGCGGATCAACCCCATCCAGACAAGCCTTATATGATACCCTATGAACTCCTATCGACATTAGTGTAACAATACCACGTTAACCTATGATCAATGTAAAGGATCGAATGATTATTATACCATGGTAATTGCAATCATCTTTCTCAATTATGAATGAATCAACAAGTAGATAAACAACAATGCGGTAAGAATAAGGGGGGAATGAAGTTTCTTCGCCCAACAGAACAATAGCTATAACTACTCAATCACAGATCAAGCATTGTCTCACAAAACTATATTATACCTCGATCTAAGAGAAGTCGGGAAGGACAAAGGCGCTACGAGGGAGGAGGGCCGGTGGCGCGGCACGGGGCGTGAGGGGAGCAGAAGCCAAGCGGCGGCATGACGGAGCAGAGACTGGCGGAGGAGCCCCGGGGGAGGAAGAGCCTGCCTCGGCGAGGGAGAGGCGCCCTCCGTGCGCGAGCGAGCGGCGGCGGCGAGAGCAGTAGTAGAAGATAAGAAAAATGAGGAACGGGTCGGGCTGCCCGAGCATAAATCCCCACTGTCATGCCAAGTCTCATGGCGTGACAATATACCTAGTCACGCCATGAGTCCTGGCGTGACCAAAGCTGCCACGCAAGCTCCAAGCTGGCACGGCCATGCGTGAGGGCTGCGTAGCGGCTTTGGTCACGCCACCACCGTGGCGTGATGAAGAGTTTGGTCACACCACGGGAGGTGGCGTGACTAAAGGGGTTATTTTTAAAAATAAAGTGCGCCGGAGATTAATTTTAAGATAAAAGTTAAAAAAGGATTAAATAAAAAAAATTCAGTACTTCATATATATGAGTGCTAGCTTGCGTTACTCCCATGGCTATCTGCAAATATATGGACGTGACGTGACTCAACATTTATGCAGCTGCATGTTAAGCACACATTGTATGTATCGATCAACAATATGAAGAAATGATACATGAAAAACCGTAATATTACTCTAAAAAAGGACACATATAGCTCTGGCGCATACATCTCCTTTGGCACTGACATCCGTACACTCAACCTCACATTTTGTCTAATTTGTACTCCTCTCATCGAATGTATGCATATTAGACAACCTCCGCTGCAATGCAACTTTCAATTGTCTCTAGTTTTGACCTAAGCATGCATGCGAGATAGTTCAATTCGCCACGCTTCTCATCTCTCCTCCACATCACTGAAACTCCTTGATGACCATACTAGAGAGAACCGATATGGCAGTACCATGGCACAAACTCGCAAGCGCAGCTAGACAACTGAATCAAAGGAGGCAACAGAGCAGCATAGCAATTAATGCCGCAGAGACGTCCGTGGCGATCGATGGCGCCGATGATCTGAAGACGTACGGCCTGTGTGTTGGCTGCCGTGCGTTTCAGGGAGGGGTCAAGAAAGGCCCGACGCGAGACCGGATCGACGTGAGGCCACGCGCTCGATCGGCAGCCGAGCTGAGTGCCGCCGCCGCCGGGAATAATTCGACCATCGTCTTCGTCGACGACGGCGACCACGTCGCAAACAAACAAGACAATCCCGTCGTGGGCTAGCCGCACGCAGCCGGACCGGGCTACATCTGGAACATAACATACGCGGGCTGACGGTGGAAGAGGCCGGATATGGCCCGCCCCCTTGGTGAGTCCTACACCAAGACTCCACGAGTATAGACGCCACCGCCGCGCCCGTGGGGAAGGTGGCAGCCGGCGAAGCGGACAAAATAACAAGGGCCCCTGACGATGCATGCATTTTGCTCAGTTTCTGTGGACCAAGATCCTCTGCAGTATTGTAGGGAGTAGGTGTGCTGCACAGGGCAGGCAGAGCACAAAGTGGCAGGGGGTGGCGTCGGCGACGCAGGCGGCGTGGGAGCGGCAGAGGCGCACGGAGTGGCAGGGGCGCTCGTGGGCTGTCAGGAGGGAAGAAAGGGGCAAGGGGGAAAGGAGGAAATGGGCCGGGGGCCCAAGGAAGAAAATAGGGCTGAGCTCAAAGAAGAAGAGGAGGGCAAATTTGAGAAGGGGCTCAAATTAGAAAAGGTGAATTCAAATTTGAATTTTGAATTCGGGAATTGCAAGGAGATCCGAAACACAAATTGAGTTTACCTAGAAGCTAGAGGATTTGAGAATATACAATAATTTGAATTAAGGTTTGAAACAAAAAAATTATAATTACTATTTACTTCCGAAAACGGACTGTTACAACTGCACACTGCTCGCTGGTTTTAATCCGCCCAGAATTCAGAAATGACGATCAAGCAACCACTGTCAGGCGTTGATTAAGGCCGAGATTGGAGTTACCGTCTTTGTCAGGAAAGGCCTCGAAAATGGAGTAGGACTCTTGTGAGATGACGTCTTACTCTTATCGTGTTAGCGTAAGCTAGTTTCCTTTCTGAATTGTTTTTTGAATTGAAGTTCTGATTTTTTTTTACCACCAAATGACAATCTAAACTAGATGGCCAGTGTGGCAACAAAACCCAACGTAGATTACAGACACTCGAGGACGGTGAACGCGATGCATCCTTGATTGACAACCTATATATGTATGATTTCTTAGTCCTATAAATAGGAGATCATATTGTCCACTGTAATCACAACCACAGCTAGAACTAGCTAGAAGCTTGCTAATCATTAAGTCGATCTCTGGTTGGCACCATCCCTCCTTTTCGTTCTTTCATCAGTTAATCCATCACTCCGTATTTATTAGTTCTATTTTCAATTATTTTCTTGTTGCTACAATTCACAGAGTTTAATTGGGATCAACGATCAAACCTGAGGAGGAGGAGGTGCTCCAATTAAGAAGGGAGATCAAATTGTTGGAATTGAAAATGGGAGACGTGCCCCCGCCTGACCACCACAAGACGTCGTGGCCGGAGGTGGTGGGCTGGCCGGAGCTCAACGCGGGGTTCAGGATCGGCTACGACAGGCCCGAGGTGACGGTCGACTTCTACGCCCTCGGCGAGACCCCGCCGCCGGGGTTCCACCGGAAGCGCGTCGTCGTCTTCCACGACGCCAACAATCGCGTCGCGTTAACCCCCGTGCTCGGCTAGCTAGCTATGTCGTGGTGCTAGCTTTGACGGCCGGAATAATTAATGAACAATAAGGCCGATCTATATATCGAGTAAATGATCCTACAGTTACCTAGCTAGTACTCTAGCTACATCAATAATAGTCGAGTACTTCATATATTTGAGTGCTTGCTTGCGTTACTCCCTGGATATCTACAAATATATGGACGTGACGTGACTCAACATTCATGAGCTGCGTGTTAAGCACACGTTGCATGTATCGATCAACAATATGAAGAAATGATACATAAAAAACCGTAATATTACTCCTAAAAAAGGACACATATAGCTCTGGCGCAAACATCTCCTTTGGCACTGATATCCGTACACTCAACCTCATATTTTGTCTAATTTGTACTCCTCTCATTGAATGTATGCATATTAGGACGTCTGTGGCGATCGATGGCGCCGATGATCTGAAGACGTACGGCCTGTGTGTGTTGGCCGCCGTGCGTTTCAGGGAGGGGTCAAGAAATGCCCGACGCGAGACTAGATCGACGTGAGGCCACGCGCTCGATCGGCAGCCGATCTGAGTGCCGCCGCCGCCGGGAATAATTCGACCCCAAGCGCGGGCTTCATCGTCTTTGTCGACGACGGCGACCACGTCGCAAACAAACAAAATGATCCCGTCATGGGCTAGCCGCGCGCAGCCGGACCGGGCTACGTCCGGAACATATCATATGCGGGCTGGCGGTGGAAGAGGCCGGATATGGCCCGCCCCCTCGGTGAGTCCTACACCAAGTCACCAAGACTCCACCGCCGCGCCTGCGGGGAAGGTGGCAGCCGGCGAAGCGGACAAAATAACAAGGGCCTCTGACGATGCGTGCATTTTGCTCATTTTCTGTGGACCTAGATCCTCTGCAGTATTACAGAGTTCCATCTATGAACGATATTTCACGAAAGAGAGCGAACAACGCTATGCTATGGCACTGTAGCAAAGTACCGTAGCAACAGCCGAAAAGGTACGCTAAAAGCATTGTAGCTATTGATCTCATCTTTTTATTTTCGATTGGGCGGTGGAGATTGCTCCTAATAACCGCACATTGTAGAACCTTTTCATTGACTCTTTCAATGCAAAGAATTCCAACCCCAGTTTCTGCCTAGTTAATTGCTGGTTTTTGTTTACTCAACACCGGCCGGATCGATAGTCCCTTGCTACTAATTCTATCACGAAACAACAAACTAAAACAGAAGTGTAGCAAAAACACACACAGCGTCGTCAATTCCAGTACTTCACGGTGGCCTCTGCGATGTGCGCATGCTTAGTTAACATCTAGTCGGAGTTCACACACACAAAAACGCAGCCTAGTCTATACATGGTTAATCTCTTAGCAGGCTGATCCTATAATTAAATACGATCGATCGACATGAGATGCATGGTATTTTCCACTGTAATCACGAGCACAGGTAGGAGAACTAGAAGCTAGCTAGCATATAGTGTATTCTTTAATTGGATCAATTCTAATAATCTATCACATGTTTTTTTAAGAACAACATTTTTGACCTTACCATTTTGCTAGGAGATTTGTGGCTTGGCGGTGTGTTCTTCCTCTCGGAGGATTAGGGTTAGGGTTCGCGGGTGTGAGGAGGGAAGAGGAGTTAGGGTTTGGGGTGGGAAGGGATTTGTTTATATATTGATTGGTGGGATGATCTAGGCCATTGATTTTTCATCCAATGGTTAGAAAAGTGACCGCTTTTGGGGAAATTCTCGTTGGCTTTTATGCATGCATCCCCTTAATTAGCACTCCGATTTCTTCCGCCTTTTTCTTGTTATTTTGCTACGATAGATCGATGGCTTTGTATATAGAATATATCTGCATTAATCCATCATCCAATAATTGTTGTAACGTACAATTGTTGCTGTAAATTTACAGATCTAGTTACGGAGCGCTAAATTCAATCAGACGATCGAGAGGTAACACAAAAGGCCGTAAATCAAGAACATTAATTCAAGCTAGGATGGGTAGAAACACGCCGTACCGACCTGCGGACCATCACTTGAAGTCGCTGGGCCGAGGTGGTGGGTGTGGCCGAGCTTCAAGGGATCAAGATCATCACCGACAGCACGACGTCACGGCCGCTCGCTTCTTCCCCGTCGGCACCGACGCGTCAGCCGCCAGACTATGACCCGGCGTGTCGCCGCTTCGCCGACGATAGCCTATGCGTCGCAAGAACTCCGTGGATCGGTCGGGTTAGCTAGCTTTATGCGTCACGACGCATGTGTTGTTGAATAAAACTACTCGCTATTCCTACCCTATATCAATATATAGTTATGTACTATCAGACGCGATTTATATCGTCATGCATATATACTATTAGTTCTCACACACGACAATGTCACAAATGGTCACTTTTTTCTTTGGCAATTGCTACCATAGGAGTATTATGAAGATATGAAAAAGTAATGTAGTGATAGAGGATCAAGATGTAAAGTATGAGAGCATATGCAATTTGTATATGTGTAGATCTACCTATACATCATTAAGCTACAGCTTTTGCTGGAACTAATCCAAAACGCAACACATAAACGTGAATAAAAACAAAAAGCGGTCTGAACGCAAGTTAACATGGACAAGTAGTAAGGTGTGTATGTTGTTGAGCATGGGAGGAATGAAAGAGTACGCATAACTAATAATCATATGATAAGAGTACGTAGTTATATATAACCCATCTGTTTTACACGACCAGTTGGCCTACGGTCACATAGCATAAAGGTTGTCTCTAGATGACTGCAGATAGGTACTCACAGAAGGCACATAGTAACGTACAGTGTGGTGGCATCAAGTTCTCACAGACCTTTTCTTTAGGAGGATGTATAGAACTGTTCTTGTCGGTGGTGGAGGGATCTTCTTTTGTATACTACTCGATTTCGATGCGCTGTAAGTGATACATATGTAAGTACATCAGTGTAAATGGCCACGCGGTTTGTGCACACATGACGCGGTATTAGGGAAAGGCCAAAGAGAAATACAATAGAGCGAACAACCTGTTTTGGAGTAGCTGATGATTTGAAAAGTCTTTTTTGAACAGAGGATACCACGACGTTTGTTTCCTTGGACCTGATAGCATAAAAGAGAAGAGGCAGTATATGCAATGCATGGATGGATATGTGAGATTCAAGAGGGAAAATTGATGTGCACACTGTCGTATACTGTTTGAGACAGAGGGAAAGGATAAGCATCAACATCTTCTAAAAATGGCTATGTATGATCAGTACACATGCAAGATGTATTCATGAAACGCAACAATTGCACATGTTATCCTACTAACAATCGACATAATGACATATGACTTCCATGCACATCTAAATAACATGCTTCAAAATGTTACTCTATGTGAGCAATTTAACTGGGCAATGGTGAAATCACAAGGAAAAAGCATTAATGGACAACAAGGCAGGAGAGAAGAAACCTTTCAGCATTTTTGGGTATGTGCTGGTGACAATGAAATCAACGTTATTCATAGCGATTATATCATCTATGAACTGACAAGAGAAATGAACTTCTTTTGGTATATGACTGACAAGTAGCTCGCTAGCCCGTATCCTCAAAGATCACCTCTACCAATGCCCAAGCAAAATATCTGAAGAAACTGACAAGAGAAATGAACTTCTTCCAAGATAATGACCGACAAGTAGCTCACGTCTGCACCTCAAAGATCACCTCTACCAATGCCCAAGCAAAATATCCAAGAAATGGTTAGATGCATGGCCTCCATGTACCGCCTTCTCGCGATTGGGTCACCAGAAAAAACAAAAAAGGCCTGTTCACCATCCTACCAGATAAACGAAGCGAAAAAGAGAGCGAGGAGAGGCATGCTACGTAGACGCTTTTTTCCTCCGCTGCTCGATTCCGCTACCACCGTCCTTCTCGCCCTTCGATTTTTTTTTGTTTTATGCTTGGTTCGCCGACGCTTTTGGCCAGGCACGAGAGAAAAGGGATCGGTTGACCGCAAGGTCGGCTTCCTCCTCCTTCCGCCACAAGTTCAAGCCACGCTGGCTCATTCTTCTCCACTGCATGTCCGGCCCCTTCCTCCTTTGTCACCACCCCCACATCCTTCTTCTTCTTCTCCACAAGCACTCCCTCCTTCTTTCCTCCCTGTGAACTGCGGGCCTTGGTCCTCCACCAGAGGTCCCGGCCCCTTCCTTCTTCGCCACCACCCCACATCCTTCTTCTTCTCCACAAGCACTTCCTCCTCCTTCCTCCCATGAATCCATGGCCTTCGGTCCTCCACAGTAGGTCCGGCTCCCTTCCTCCTTCGTCACCACCCCCACATCCTTCTTCTTCTCCACAAGCACTCCCTCCTTCGCTCCTCTCGTGAATCCATGGCCTTCGGCTTCGCTCCTTCACGCAGCCCCCTCTTCCCCACCGCCTATTGTTTTCCCCATCGCCCCTTCTTCTTTTGTCTTGCCGCCACCCTGTGCTCCTTCCTCTTCCCCAAGAACGCCTCCCCGCCTTTGCTTCACCCTTCTTCTTCTTCATCGACTCTGACTCGGCCGGGAGTCTCCTTCTTCTTCCCCACGAGCACCCCCACCTCCGAGAGCCCCGCCAGCAGAGGAGGAGCACTACGTGGCTACATGCCTCCCTAGGATGGTCGCCGACGTTCTCTTCGGTGCACTCCTCGGCCTACTAGCTATCGGCACCTCACTATCGACTTCGCTTTTGTTGCTCGACTTCTTATTAGTGAGGTGTTTGTCAGTGTTCACAAAAATTTCCTTCGTTGCTGGAGGGTGGCCGCAGTTGATACCAACAAACTAGAGTTATGAAACAAGTACATGACAACTTTCCATCTTCCATCATTTTTAGCTCTGAAATTTGTCAACCTCAATACTATGGAGACCTCCCAACCTTATTGTGCGCAAAGACCGATGAAGGTTGGTGGTACCTTCCTTCCATCTTATATCTACCCATGCATTATGCATCGACATTGAGTTTCAAAGATATTCCCTACAGCCCAATTTGCAAACTTCAAGAATGATGCGCATAATAAAAGTGGAAGGGATCATTGAGGATGCAACTAATCAACTAGAGAGAGGACTTCTCATTTGCACTCTTTTCTAGAGGCCTCTCGATCAGAAGGCTTCAAAGATATCTCGCTCAACTTTTGCATTATGAACCACCATAGAATACTTTTGATTTGGAGCATGTATAATTGTGAGTGCCATTTGCTAATAATTTTTATCGTGGAAATGACCAAAGCTGATTGCTATCTCAAACAAAGTATCATTTGAAAATCCAAAGGCGCCTGCTCTACCCTCGTTTGGCACAAGGGAAATCTTGGGATGAAGTTAGTCCAAACTTTTTGCCCGTTTTGCTAATGCAATGCGCAAATTTTGATTGCTTGACAGCCTATGCATTTTCATATATCTTTCTCGCTTCACTTTAGTGACTAGATTATCAACATCATGGTAGATGATAGTCACCGGACAAGTGGATACAACATCAAGGAAGTGTAATCGCCAGGAATGGGGCCCTAAAGGCGGGCATCGGCGCTTTCTCCGATTAGAGCATTCGCATTTAGTAGAAATAGCATGTGTAGTAGGGTTATCCTAGATTATCAATTATCTTTTTCCTTGGTAAATGATCACTTGTAATTATGATAGTGGCATGTTGCATAACTTCTTCTCGCAGTTCACTTGCACCTGACGAATGGATGGTGTGATCCCTGCTATATTCATACAAGTTTCTTGAAGGAATTGTGGCTCGATTCCTTGTATGTGATCTATAATGACTCTTTCAATTAGCAATCGATTTTTGTTTCTTGAATAAATCGCTTGAAGGCTAGGATACATAGAAGGCATGATTCATTGTTTCTACTTGGTAATGTTGCAAATACACTTACGCCTTGGTCATAGACTATTAAATGGTACTACTCAATGATCCAAAAGCCGATACGGGGAAATCTCACGGGCGGCCGATAAAAAACCTAGGCGAATATCGGTTTTCCGGAAAACCCGTTGAATTTCACTTGAATTTGCTTAAAACCAGCCAAAATTTGAAATTTGAACTTGCAAAACTTGGGAAAACCGGCCGATTTTGGATCCCTGACCTCAATGATGTCGGAATCACCGCAGAACCGCTTCATCGGGTCGGTTTTTTTTCCCCGTACTACTACTCACATTTGGAGCAAGTATTACGCTTCGAGCATCACCTTATCCCGGGCAAGATTCTTTGCAACGTGTTGTGATCTTTGGAGACATGGAAAAGGTGTAGATTTTTTTTACTGTTTTCTTTGACCTTGATTCAGTCTTTAACTCACATTTTCTGACAGCGGAGTTATCTGGGGAGCTGGATTGAGGGCATTTGCCGAGGCCATCCTCTCCATTGAGGTCTTGGAGGCTTCGCATGCTTATTGGTGCGTCGATCGATCAAGCCCACAAAGTACATCATTTATGGTCTGTATCGTCAGCTTCTCCGACAATTTAACATTTAGCCGAATTAGCATAAGATAATGTTTTCATGCGCTTTCATTTTTGCTCAAGAAATGCTACTGGGTATTATAGCTATCATTGGAATTCACCATTTCGATGGTGTTTTCATGCTATCGCTAGTTCTTTAGAGTGTAGATTGCATAAATTATTGTGTAATGCTTAATACAATGTTCCTAGATACTCCCTACAGTCAAATAGAAGTTATGTACAATAGTCGTCACATTTGAGTACCTTGGATCTGGTACAATAAGAGCCGAACTTAGTAAAAAAAACATGGCCTCTACGAGCTGCAAATCTCACAATTTGAAATTAATGATCTTGTCCAGTTAGCAATTTTTCGAAAGGTTCTTTTTGGAGAACACTGTCCTGTAGGCTTGCGGCCGGTAGATTTCTACCTCTTTTATGTCTTCCTTTCATGCTAATGCCTGGAAGGTTGCTTTATACTACTCTCCAACTCCAAACATGTTCTTTTCATTAGTCATAGGGGATAATATATCTAATTATCAGATATGTGAGTAATGTTTAGAGTGATCTACTGATTGCAAATATTTTCCCTTATGAATCTTGCAATCAGATGTTGGAGCTCAAGTGGTAGTCAACCATAGATGTAGTGGAGGCTGAGGAGGACCCTTTCCTGCCTAATGATGCCAAGGTATCATCTTCTATTGTATTTTGTAGGGTGGTCCTCAAGTTCATATTCTCTAATGACCCTGCTTTTGCCTTAGTATAAATATATGCCTTCAGATCTTATTTTATATGCATAGTAGGTGCTGAATATTACCATGATAGGTTAGCTGATTTCTTCCATAAAA